>JANBUP010000011.1:0-46948 GCA_027579525.1 Coemansia furcata | reverse complement strand
GTGGTTGCGCGCAGCGCCCCCATGCGGCAGGCGCAGGTAGCGCGGGCCGACCTGGTCGGTGATGGGCGTGTGCAGGTGGTCCTGCGACATGGCCAATGACGTCGGCGACGCCAGCGCATCGGAAGCCGGGTGCGTAGCGACAGCGCTGACGTAGACAGACTCGCTAGCGACGTAGCCCTGGTGGTACGCGTCGTCGATGGTGGGCTGCTCGCCGGGCTTCTGCGTGAGCATGCGCTTCAGCGAGCCAATCTTCCGCACGCCAGCACCCGCCTCGCTCTTCTTCCACCCGGTCTGCATGAGGTTGGGGTCGAGCGCAGCGCGGAAGTACCGCAGGAAAATGGTCTCCGCCGCCGTCTGAATCTGCATCGCCATGCGTGTCGACTGCCGGTGGCTGCGCCGCAGGAAGCCCTTGGGTGCATCCGAGTCAGCGCGCCCCCGCGACAGCGACTCAATGGTGGCATTATGGGCAGCAGCGCGCCGCGTAGCATCCTGCGGCTCGTCGTCGATGGAGGCGCGCAGGGCGGGAACGACGTAGCTCTCCTTGCTGGCGTAGTGGCTGCGCGCCTTGGCGTGGCGGAGGTCGGACTCGTACGCGAGGCACATTTTCTCATGGGTTCTCGCCGCCATGTAAAACTCCAGCCACCTGCGCGCCTGCGGCTGCCGCACCGAGCAGTGCACAGCAAAGTCGCGCAGAGCCAGCGGCGCCCTCGTCCGCCTCGTCAGCACCTGGTCGAGGGAGGGCAGCCCGCCCGTGCGCAGGTTGTGGTCTTGCATGTACGCCCAGTCAATGGGCGCCGTCGACGGCGTGCTGCCGTCGGTGAGCGCCCCCACGGCCACCTGCGTGAAGGGCATTTGGCGCTCCTCGCGCTCCAGCTCGTCGATGTTCAGCGGGTCGCGCACCCCCGTCGGCAGCCCCGACGACAGGCGCTGCCAAGCTTGCGTGCCGAAGAACGTCATTGGCGTGCGGTCCTCGTCATCCGACGACCGCCGCGCTGCTGAGCTTAGGGACCGGCCCCTGGCTGGCGCGTCGAAGGCGGCGTGGTTGCTGGGCAGGGGGATGTGGTACATGGGGTGGTCTGGGTCTTCTTGGTACGCGTAGCTACTGTCGTAGCCACCGTTCTTTTCAGGAGGAAAATTCATCACGTTGTCGTTAGAAAAAAAAGAGGCGGGGGTGGTAGGAGTATGCAAAATGACGATATAGAAAAGATGTGTGGGAGGACTGGTAAATACAGAAAGGGCGGACTGTTTGTGTTCTGTTTTTCAAGGCCAGCCTCTCCCCCCCTTTTTTCCCAAATTTAGCTCACAACACTGTGGCGATTGGTCCCCTCCACCAAATTCAGGCCAATTGATCAAATCACGAGCATACCACGTGATAATATCAATTACAAGCTTGGCAAGAGCATATTTCGACATTCTGTCTCCTTACTACTACATTTTATTTTTCATTTTATCCTACATTTATCTTTTTTTTCTTTTTATTATTTGTATACTATTTCACACATTATGAATCTGTTCTTTGCCAAGAAGAAGGAGAAGGCGACGCCCAAAGATGCAATAATAAATTTGCGGGAAACGCTCTCCATGCTAGAAAAGCGCGAAGCCCACATCCAGTCCAAAATCGACGCCGAAGTCAAGACCGCACGCGCCAACCTCACCAGCAACAAGCGCGCCGCCCTTCTAGCCCTGAAGCGTAAGAAGATGTATGAGGGTCAGTTAGAAAAAATGAGCGGCACACGCATCACCATCGAAGGCCAAGCCATGTCCATAGAAGCCGCCAACGTCAACCTTGAAACCATGAAGGCCATGGAACGCGGCGCAGCAGCCATGAAGCTAATACACAAGGACCTCAACATCGATAAGGTCGATCAGACCATGGAGGATATTAGGGACCAGATGGATTTGGCCAACGAGGTCTCCGACGCCATATCGCAGCCCCAGCTGTTTGGCCCAGAGATGGACGAGGACGAACTGCTCGCCGAGCTCGATGAGCTCGAGCAGGAGGAGCTTGACAAGCAGCTGCTCAACTCAGGCAGGGTCCCCGTCTCCCTGCCCAAGCTTCCTGCCGCCTCCGTCGCTTCGGGCTCAGGACGCGTCCCCGTGCGGAGCCCCGTCGCCGTGCGCAGCCCCGTCGCTGTGCGCAGCCCGCCTGTTGCAGAACACGTGGACGAGGAGGATGACGAGCTGGCAGAGCTGCGTGAGAGCATGGGCATGGCAATGTAGTTTAGGATTCTTTAATATAAACTTTAATTGATAATGCTGCTATTGATGGTAGTGCGAGACGATGACGGAAGCGGAGATGTGGCCAGCAGCGTGCTGGGCGGCGTCGTCTTGCTGCGGTGCAGAGACGCCAGGGGAATCGACGAGTGCTGGCGCCCCACCGGAGGCGGAGACATAGGTGGTGGTATAAGTGCGGGCGACATTGGCGGCGGGTCCTGCTGGCGGGGGCTGGTGATGGCGCCGCGGATAGCCGAGCCGATGCTGGAGATGCTGAACCTTGCGGGCTGCACCACGGGGGGTCGCGAGCCGCCGTCAACGGAGAACAGCCTTGCGCGCTCAGCAGGCACCGCCTCCTCAGTGCCCGACTCCGCAATAAACTTGCGCAGGTTGCTCAGCTGCCTTACCAGAAGCGCGCGCTCCTCGTCGGCCTCCGCCAGATCCACGCGCGCAGCAATCAGCATGTTCTCGGCACGCTTCGACCGCTCCCCCGCATACTCAGCGCGTTCGTCGGCAGCCGCCGTAGCAGACTCGGCTCGGCGCAGGAGCATCCGCAGCTGCTCGTTGTCTGACGCCAGCTCGGCGCGGTCGGCCTTCGCCGCCGCCAGCTGCGCGCGCAGCAGCTCGTGGTCGGCCTGCAGCGCCACCAGGGCGTCGCGGTGCGAGGCGCACGTGACGCGCGCGTCGTGCAATTGGCGGTTCAGCGGCTCCAGCACGTCGTCGCGCCACGCGCCGTCCCTCTGCCCCTGCGCCGCAGCGGACCTTGGCGGCGGCTCGTCGCCCATGTCGGCTACGGCGGTCTTGGACGACTCGGCCGACTCGCGCATCTTGATCTCGCCCGAGCCGATGGCCGAGCCGCCGCCGCCGAGCATGGTGGCGGGGGCCAGGGCAGCCTGGGTCTGCAGCTCCAGGAGTACCTGGTCGCGCAGCTGCTGCGACTGGCGCTGCTGCGCCTCAGTCAGCTCCAGCACACGTGGGCTGATGCGCCCTGCCGCAGAAATCTCCGAGGCTCGCGGGCCCCGCGTGGCTGATGCGGGCTGTGGCGTCAGGCTGCCGTTGTCTTTGCTCCACGGCCACCCCAGGAACTTTGTGATGGCCTGCTGCGCCGTGGGCGTTGCCACCTGCGTTGCCTGCGTCGACGTGCTCTGCCGGCCCTTGAGCACCACGCCCTGCTCGCGGCAGTATTGCACCTCCAGCTCATCCAGCCGTTGCCTCGTAACCACTGCGCTGAGCTTGGCTGCCTCCTGCAGCACGTATCCGGGCCGGTCGCGCGTGTTGAGGGCGTCGTCGTACAGCCCGCTGTTGACGGCTGCCATAGCCGACTCAAAGTCGTCCTGCCGGAGGATGTGCTCGGCGTTGCGCTGCAGCAGTGCTATGCCAATGCGCATGATGGACTCGGGTGCGCCCTCGGCGACGATGACGTCCATGGCGCGCAGCACAAAGCTCAGCGGCATGGTGTACGCAAACAGCGAGAGGAACCACGACGGCACGTACATCGCCGGCACTACGCCGTGGGCGTCCAAATGGGCGACGACGTCACCGGCGATCTCGGTAGCCAGCTCCTGGAACTGGTACAGGCGCAGGTGGAGCCCGGCCATGTCCTCGGTGAACATGCCGCGCAGGTCGTAGGTCTCCATGAGCCGCACCAGCACGCAGAACGCCTCGCACTCGCCCATGCTCATCAGCAGCGGCCCAATGATGAACCCCAGACCCTGGCAGTACCCGACCTCGGCGTCGTACAGCGAGTACGCCTTGAGGATGCGGAACAGCCGCTGCTGCCCTGACCCGCCCTCGCTCTTGAACACGGGGATCTTGGGGAACGTGCGCGTCAGATCCCGCCGTATAATGCGCTCGTGCGGCGAGTACTCCTTCACCAGCTGCGTGTACACCGTCTGCAGGTACGTCGACCGTGCTTGCGTCAGCGTCTGCCACACCACGCCGCGGATGCGTGCCGGAATGCCCGCCCGGATCTTCGCCGCCAGGTGCAGCGGAGCTCTGCGCGAGAGCCCGTCGAGGTCGCTGATGACGGCGCGCCAAAAGTCGCCGTCGCTCAGGCTTTCGAGCGCCACCTCCCACGCAGTGGTGACCAGATCCAGCTCATCCATCGTCGTACACGAGAGAATGAACCCCGGCAGGGCCCGCTCGTCGCCCTCCGGGTACACGGCGTAGCTGTTGATATCCGCCTCCAGCGCTGGAGACTCGTGCGGCATATGCGGAACGGGCGACGAAACGTCCGTAAGCGACCTCAGCGTGTCCTTGTCGGCTTGCAGGTATCCGTGCTCAATCACCACGCGTTTAGGGTCCTTGAACAGAAGGTCGTTGGCTACTTTGGCTCGCGCCAGCATCAACTCCAAGTCTTCTATTGCGCTGTCGGTCTTGCGGTGTCCCCCGGTCTTTGTATCGATGACCGGCGGGGGTACTCGAGATATTATGCTGCTTCGTCGCCGGTTTGCTAGCGAAATTGGTGGAAGTGAGTGAAATGTGTGAGATTCGCTTTGCAGAGTCGAACTACGAGTGGTGGCTGATTTCGCCCGGGTATTGTCACTGCCGCTATTGTCGTCGTCGTCTAAGGGCAAAGCCACTACTGCGTTATTCACCGCCAAAGTGGATATGCTGTCCCCACTCACCCCGCTGTCTCGCTTGGGTGTTGCGTCTGCCATATGTAAAAAAAGAAATAAAGTGGATGTTTCTACAAATAAAATAAAAATCAAAGTAGTACAAGAAGGATAAACAAACAAGAAAAAGAAGAGCTGAGTTTCTAGTAATCTGAGAAGTACAAGCCTCCCGCCCCCCCTTCCTTTTTTCTTGGGACCGATGTGTAAATCCTTTACAATCCTTTTACGCCTCTTGCGACCAACAAAATAAAAAACAAACACAAATATACCTATTTGAACATCAACAAGATACAAGATAAAGCGATGTCCATTTCTTTAATTATACCATGTGCTGTATGCACGCTCTGGGATGTCTCCATCTTTTAATAGAATGTAGCCGAAACCATACCATGGTCATAGCATTGATTTCTTACACCGCAATCTGTGGTGATCATGGATATGATCGGAATCTAAAACTACGCATCAACGATGCCTTATCTTTTTTGTTGTTGTACGATAGTAAATTGATTTATTTGTTCTATGAGTAAAGAAAGTCTATAATAGTCTATACCATGCGTTGAAATGCACCAAACCCTTCTCCCTACGCTCAGTGTGAGGGTTTTGATCTAGCAGGGGTCTCGAAAAAGGGAGCGAGATAGCCAGACAAACGATGTATAATGCGATGTGGCTAGAATCTTTTCCGTCTCTTGGGCGACGGCACGTCCGGAGGCTCGTCTCGCGATGATTCGCGTCTTTTTAGCGGAGAGTCACTGGAATACGCCGATGTAAAACTAACGTGCCATTCATCGGGTGAGTTGTCTGGAGGAGCCGACGTAGGAGTGCCGTGAGATGCATCGGGTGCGTCGCTAGTGTAAGCCGACGTAAAAGCGACGAGCCATTCATCGTACGAGTCATTGGGAGGAGCCGTATTAGTCGCCGGCGACGGCGCATCGCCAATGATATTCTGGGCGTCGGCCGCCGGATCTGGCGAGTTATCAGAATACGCCGTCGAAAAATAGACGCGCCATTCACCAGGCGAACCATTGAGAGGAGGCGGGTTGTTTGAATATGCTGTCGAAAAGCTGACGTGCCATGCATCGTCGTGCGCCATATTACGACGCTTGACTCGCAGCGACGTCGTCTCAGCATATTCCTCGAGCTTGCGCTTGCGGTGCAAACCGTCGGACGGAGGCTGAAGCTTAGGCAAAGCCATCAGAGTCGGTGTAGGCTCGCTCTCCGATTTTGTCAGGTACTCAGCCAAATACTCGGTCACGACCTTAATGCAGCGCTCGTGGATGGCGTTGGCAAAATCAACGCGGCATACGATCGGATCACCCCGGCGGCTGTCAAGCAGCGTGTCGCGCCAGGTCCCCGAGCAGCCTGGATACGCAAAGAGGGCCTCGTGCAGATCCCTGATGAGCTTCAGGGTGTGCTCGCATGCGGAGTCGAGATATGCGTCGATGATGTGGTCCAGCGACTTTCGGGAGGAAAAGGCGCCCCGACGGAAGTGCGCCGAGCCGTCCGGTTCAAGGCAGCCCAGTTCCGCGAACAGCTTGTCGCGGCGCGAGGGGCGTGCTGCCCAGCACATGAGCAGCGTCAGTGCTGCCTCCCAATCGTCTAGAGACGTGCGGGCCACGTCAATGCCCTCCAGGTTAGCGATACTCATGAAGGGCATGGTTCCAACGCGGCCGGGGTGCTTCTGGTTGCGCTTTTCGTTGGGCGCGACAGAGTTGTCGAAATCTATCAGCATGCCGCGCACGGTGCCGTCGGCCTGCCGCACCGCTAGGACGTTGCCGAATGATATGTCCCGGTGCAATATCTTGGCGTGACGCATAATGGTGTCATGTACTGACATGGCGCCAGCCACGGTGGCTGCGGCGTCCCGGTCGTTGTGGATCTTGTGAAGCGGGATGCCGATCGGTCCCGAGACCATGCGGCGATGCAGGCGGTGCGTCAAAGTGGTGGGCTTCGCGCCGTGGATGGCAGTCCACCTCATGTACTTGTCCAATTCGGTTCCTAACACGAGCTCCGTAGAGTCACGAGTGGCATTGACGGCCACCGTGCCGCCACACACCAGGTGCTGCAGCACACCGCCCTTGCACTCCACCTTGTCCAGTGCCTCTTGTATGTCGCGCAGCATGCGGATTTCGTCGTGCAAGTCAGGGTCATCAAGGTGCGTGGCGACCAGCTGCCATGAGTCCTTGAGGATATAGCAAAAGTCATTGTCGTCGGGAGTACGCGCAATAGCGAAACACCGCGTAAAACGACCGAAGAATGACTGAGTGATAAACATGGGCTCGCGTGGGGCATAAAACGTCTGAGCCGACTTTCTGCCAGCGGCAGGGCATTTGATAGCCCAACGCCCGATGTCTTGGCGCCACTGCATCGTGGGGTCAGCGCCCAGCCGCCAGGGCTCTGAAAACGCGGCATGGGCCATGGCAGCCCCCAGCAGGTGGCATCCAGTGGGAGCGGTGGTGCTCTGAACAGCAGACAGGTGCAAGGCATCGGGCTCCATTAAGCATACGCGAATGCAGCCCGGTCCCACGATAATTGCCCACGCATAACGAACGTCGGGATGGCGCTGCGCATGGCGGTTCATAGCCGCCACCATGGTACCAACAACACCTGACGAATACGGCGCCTCGACCTTTGACGCAACACACACAGCAACGCTCAGCACAGAGCTGCTGCCGGCTCCGATCTCGAAGGGCATGGTGCCATCGATTACGTCGCCCGTCAATCGGACGCTGATTCGACGCTCACTGCGCAGCGACGAGCACACAACGCCCATCCCCGCACGCACGATTCCCGGGGCTGCTTCTTCGGCCCAGTTACCCTTGCTAAACATCAGAGATGCCTCCGTCGGTGCGGGCATTTCTTCGGCCTCAGGGGCTGAGTTCACGCGCCAACGCGTGCGACGCTGCCGGGCCTGCACAGCCTCTGCACTGGCTGGCTGTCCGCGGATCTCCGCGTCAATCGCCGATGCACACACTTTCGCTGCCGCAGCCGCCTGTGTGCGCAGGTGTCCGCTTGCGGGCCGCAGAAGTTGTTGCAACTGCCGCTCCATCTCGGCGGCGGGGGCCTGGTCGGTGTGTACATTGGACCGATGTCCGCACACGTCAACGCGGAAAGCGCTGCGCTGAACTTCAAAGTCAACACAAATATAAAACAATTAGTATCAATTTTGTGGGCTTTACTGTGCGACGACGGGTCACATCAGAGGAGGCAGGGTGCTATTAGCTTCTACTTACCTTTGAAAGATGGTTCCATTTTCTGTTTTAGACAAGTTTTTGAAATTTAAAAAGAATGCGTGTAGTTGAATGTCTTTTTTAGAGTATTAAAAAAGTGAGGGAAGAGTTGTTTATAAATAAAAACGCAAAGGTCGTGCCGCAGCAAGCGTCGATTTTGCGACTTGTTCCTTATTTGCCCCCCACATGGAAATTGCATATCCAGCCTTACTCCACAAATCGGTCGGTCTGACAAGTCCCACAGTTGCTATCAAATACTGAACAAACACATAAAGAAATCTGTTAATATTAATCACGTTACCATTCGTTTTTAATAGCAAATTGTAGTAATCATGTCGGACGCCTACGACTACGGCGTAGTAAGCGGACCGCTGAAGCTCGCCAAGACGAAGAAGAAAAAGGATTTGTTCAAGAAGAAAAAACCGAAATCCAAAGACATCCCAAAGGAGCGCCGCACCGATGCAGAGAAGCGCCACGACGACACGCTAAAGAAGCGCAAGTTGGAGCGCATCGACAAGATGGCCGAAAAGTCATATCGCGACCGCGTCAAGGAGTTCAACGAAAAGCTAGAACGCGCCCCCGAACACCACGATATGCCCAAGGTAGGACCAGGTTAACAACAAATAAATTATCATTTAGCTGCCGCTGCCGCCGCCGCCGCTGCTGCCCTTTGGCTCTTAACGAGCTCGGCAATTTTTGCATGTCCCTGGCGGGTAACCACCAGCTGACGCTTTTCGTTGCTGGCCCACAGGATGACGCCAATGTCCTGGGCATATTTGAACATTCTTTCGTACTCGGCCTTCTGCCCAAAGTCCTTGTAAAAGTACGCCGCCGTCGGCCGCAGCCTGTTGCGCTCCTGCTCCCAGAGCCGGATCTGGTCCGTCACCGTGATGGGCAGCACGGGCGTCCGCCCCTGCATCTGCGGGTGAGCGTGCGTGGTCAGAAACGTAATGATCTGATCCGCCGTAATCCCCCGCGACAGCGCCCGGCGCACGCTGTCGCGGGTGAGCGCGCCTGTGATGAAGTTGGGGAAGCGGTTGACCAGGTGGACGAACAGATTGAGGATGGCGATCTGCAGCGCCGACTGCGTGTAGGCGTACACGCGGCAGTTCGTCTCGAGGATTATGAACCCCTGGTCGCTGGGCTTCGCCAGCTCGCCCTTCGACGCCGCGGGGATGGCGCTGCGCCCCGTGGCGGCCGAGCCGCTGGTGCTGAGGGGCGCGCTGTGGCTGGCGCTGCCGCTGCTCAGCGACGTGATGAGGTGCGTCGGGTAGAACTGCGGCGCACCCACCGAGTCCTGGTACAGGAGCCCGAAGCTGCACAGCTCGGCCAGCATCTTCTGCTGGTTGCGCGTCAGCGCCTCCGTCGAGTACGGCCGCCCCAGCTGCAGGCTGACCAGCTGGAACATGAAGTTCAGCACCTCCACCACATCCATCTCCTGCATCTCCGCCAGCCGCAGATACTGCAGCAGCACCGTCCACACCTGCGAGCTCGGGTCCTGGAGCAGGAACTGGAACCCGCTGTTGGTGATCTTCATCCCCTCCGCGCTGTCCTCCATCAGCCGCGACATCCGCAGAATGCCGCGCACGCTCTCCGACGGCGGCTCAGCATCCGCCGAATGCCCCACCATGAAGTGCAGTATGGCCTCCCACCGGTCGTTGGCATACGACGCCAGCCACTTCTTCGACACCCGGCCGCTCACCGCCCCCGTAAACGGAATGCCGAAGCTGCTGAAGTCGCCGCCGCCCGTCAGTGCATTGCGCAGCTGCTCGCGGAACACTGGGCTCAGGGACACGTTACCCCGCTCCTCCGTCAGGATCTGCAGCTTCCGCAGCTGGTGCACCTTCGACCGCACCAGGGGCTGGTGATCGGGCTTGGCCCATTGGTATACGTCCTGGAGCTTTATCGCGGAGTCGAGGTAGAGCATCGACATCACTAGGTGCTTGCCAACGGTGGATAGAAGCCGGAATATCGCGAGGCATGCTGCTGGATTCGAAAACACTCGTCGACAGAACTGCGCCGGCAGCGACTCGAGGTACTCGGCTATCGTCGATTTGAACTCTTCCTCGCTGCCCATTTGCGTAGCCATCCCTTTTTAACTAAATAAAAATAATAAATACAAATTGAAAAAGACAAGACTACAATGACCAGCAAAAAAAATTAATTCCTAGAACATGGTCGTCTTGATCACGTGATAAGTAGGCTGATCCATACTACGTCGGAATACATAGCCGTAATTCGACATTTTGCACAATGGGGGATTTATTGATTAGTGCGCAACTCACACACACCCCCTATTCCCTTTTTGACACAATGCTACCACCTTCTTCTCACAACGCCTCTCGACAGACGTCTTTACACTCATTTTTCAAACCCTCTATTGAAACTGACACTTCTACAGACATGGCTCGCAAGCCCGCAGCCCCCGCCACACCAGCGAAGCGAGGTCCAGGTCGACCCCGAAAAAACACCAGTGAAGAAACACCCGTAAAGAAAGGCCCCGGTCGTCCGCGCAAGAATACCGCACCAGTGGGGGAGCCAAATGCCCCTGCAGAGCCTGCCGATGCACCCGCGGATCCAGTCGAGGCAACGCCCGCGGAGCCAGCCGAGACAACGCCCACGAGGCGAGGCCGTAGGCGTTCGAGCAAATCCACAGCACCCGTCGATGCACCAGCACCCATCGAAACACCAGCACTTGTCGATACGCCAGCGCCCGCCGAGTCAGCCGCAATGGCAAGCCAGGCAGGCCAGGGGCCCGCGGAGAAGCCAGATACGGCGACTCCCGAGAAGCGGAGGCGTGGACGTCCTCGCAAAGCGTCAAAGCCCGCAGCGATTGAAGTCGTAGCGACGCCAACTGGCGAACAGCCATTGGATATCACAGAACAGGATTGCAATAGTCCAGCACACGACCTAGTGTCGACCCAGCCACGGCTGGATCCCCAGGATTCGCCAGCTGCGACGCGAAAGCCTCGCACTCTTTCTTGGGCCAGATCAAAGCGCCAAGCTGGATTCGTCGAGCCAGCCGATGAACCGCTGCATGAGGTAGCTACGCCAGAGCAGCGCGCAGAACCTATCGGCGAGTTGCCGCTGCAGACGCTGTTAGCTGCTACGCCAGAGACGCCAGGGCAAGTAACTGATGATGCACCGCCGAGTACCGCAAGCAACGAACCTCTGGCTGTGGAGGAAGGACCGCCATCGACGCCAGTCAAGCGCGGCAGACCGCGGGGAAGCACCAAAGCTGCCAAGGCGGCTGCGCTGGCAGCTGCCGAGGCTGCCGGTCTGGACAGTCCCGCTGCGTTGCCAACGCCGAGCAAGCGCGGGCGCGGGCGTGGGCGAGGGCAGACCCTGCGAGGACGAGGAGGGCGGTCCATTCCGGCAAAGCTGCCCACACAGCAGCTAAAGCCGAGGACGGGAGCCTCTGACGAAGAGAGCGACGAATATGTAGCCGGCTCGGCAGAGGATGACGATGATGTTATCGAAGACCTGGACGTTCCCGAGGATACAAACGACAGCTACGACGAGAGCGGCAGCGATACTGCCGGGCGCACGCCGAAGAAGCAGAGGAAGCAGCGCGTCGGAGGCGCGAAAGCGCGCAAATACACTTATACGCCCGTAGACTTTGACGCAAAGCGCGCTACCAAGCAATACAAGCGCTGGGGCGGCCCGCAGCCCGTCGATCGACTCGACAACCCGCTTCGCATAGACTTGGGTCTGGACCAAGCCACTTGGTCCATACTGCGGACCATGCGCGTCGACCGCCAGTGCTTCGAGATCGAAACCGACAGGGATATGCTTGCCCTGGCCATCCCCACATCGGGCAGCGTGCAGGTCACCATGCTCAGCGGATCTGAGGAGCCGCTCAGTAGCGACAAGGCACCGATTAAGCTTGGACCGCATGGCGTGGATGAGCTTATTGGCGAAACCACTGGGTGGGCCGCCAACACTAGCTTATCTGGGTGCTCAGTTGACTGGGCGCCTGTGCGCTCTGGCCCGGAGCAGGGCGGATCTGGCGTCTCTGTCGACTTTATCGCTGTGGGTGGAAGCAACCCGCCGGCAGGCAGCGGCAGCCCCGCCACGCACGCAGTGGAGCAGTATGCTGCCGAGCGCATCAAGAGCCCCAAGCCGGGCACAATCCAGATCTGGCGTGTCGACACCGCGAGTAAAACACCCGGGTCATGTCGACTAAGCATGATTCTGACGCACACTTTTGGTCGTTGCATTATGCTCAAATGGTGCCCAGTAAGCCTGGCACCCAACAGCGACGCCTCGCCTTTGCCTATTGTCGGGTATTTGGCGGCGGTGTTTGGCGACGGATATCTGCGCGTGTGCGCCGTGCCGCATCCCGACGCCTTTGGCAGCGCGGATGGGCCGGTGTGCGTGCGTTGGCCGAAATACTCGCTGGCTGAGATCAGCGCCCCGCGCGGCGTCTTTACGTCCCTTGCGTGGGCGTGTAGCGACCTGCTGGTTGCTGGCACATCGTCGGGCAGTGTGACGGCGTGGCTGCTTGGGTCGTCCGTCCGCGCACAGCACGCCAGCTGGGCGGCCAGGAGGGGCGATAAGGGCCCGTGGCCGTATTTGATTCCTGCCGAGTTCTTTGACAGCGACGACTGCCAGCTAGCCCCCGCTGCCAACTACCCGGTACACCAAGGCATAGTGTTCTCGATTGACACGTACTGTAGCAGCCCGACTATAGGCAATGCTCCGATAGTGATCGACGAAGAATCCGATGCGTCGCTGTTTACGCGGATTAGCGTGTCCAATATTCAAGTCGTCTCGGTGTCAGACGTGGGGCGCGTCCAGCAAACACTGTTGGCGTTCCCGACCCGCCACCACCACACGATCGCTAACACGGCGTCTAAGCCGCGGATGGCTGCTGTGTACTGGCCCACAGCCAACTGCCTCTACGGCGATGCCGATAACTGCCTACGTCTTACTGTGGGCCAGGTGTTGATCAAGTCAGGGGACCCGTGGGTCAACTCGGGGAAGGGCGATAGGGAGAATATCGAAAACACGTGGAACTCGCCGACAGACGTATCGGCTGTTTACGCGCTGAATTTCTTAGGCACCATCCTCGACATCTCAGTGTCCGAGTTCCACCCGTATATTGCCGTGTCATCGAGCGACGGTTCGGTTTTGATCCAGAACATCCTGACGTTTGATAGTACGTCCAGGCGAGCACCGATGTTCCGCAAGATATACTCGCTTCTGTGGTACCCGTTTTTGAAGCAAAACGCCCAGAGCCCGAGCAGCCATGAAGAAGATAAGGGAGGTGCTGATGAGGAGCGCTTGGTGTGTCTGGGACGCACGCCCATCCAACCCAGACCGATGGTTCCGAGAGGTGGCAATGGCGGCGGCAGTAAGGGCGAGGATGACGATGAGGGCGGTAAACGGGCTAAAGGAGCCAAGGCGAGCAAGGGCCCCAAGGCTGTCAGCGGGCTTTATGTGTTTCCGGCGCAGACTGCCGTGCAGGCATGTGCGTGGTCGCGAAACCCGGGCTCGGCGCATTGGATCGCCAGCATCTGCGCAGTCGGACTGCTGAGGATCGAAGATGTTTCTCCCTAAAGATAATCACTTTTGCATTGTGTTTGCTTGCTTTGAGCAAGGTTCTAGAACCTGGTGCTTATAGTTGCCACAAATACTATCCCAGCTTTTTGGATGGGTGGGTCGATATCTCTGATGGCACTGGGACGCCTGTCTCGATCACCAAGAGGGGAGGCGCGTGGTTGGACTTTTTTTTTCTCCACTGTTCATCCCTTGAGGTTGACAAATCAGATCGCTGCATTCGGCTTGCCCAACCAGGTCACTGTGACTTGGCGTGAGATACGAGGATTGGGAGACAAGTTGTATTTATTGTGTCTACCTTTTTCTTCTTCCAACACTTTGGACTCTTTTTTTTCTTATCATTATTGTGCAAACAAAAAAATCATACTTTCTCTGTAATGGATAACGCGCCGATTAGCATTCAGCAACAACAGCCGTTGCAACCAGCATCACCTACCACACAGCCGTCGCAGCTACTGCGTTTCCGCCACTCGTGTGAAAACTGCAGGTACGTTATATCCGCTTATTAAACAATGTCGTTGACAATAGGGAGGATCATCCTAAATATACAAATAACTCATATAGGAGGCGGAAGATCAAGTGCAGCGGTACACGGCCGATATGCGAGCACTGCCTGCGCCGCGGCATCGAATGTATATACAAGCCTCTGGCGCGATCCACACGCCGCTCAACATCAGTGGCGTCAAGCCCGGCAATGAGCGTGTCTGCAGCAGGCTCCTATGGATTCCCCAGACCGCCACAGGCGAGAGCCAGACCGGGCCAGCCGCAGCCTATCTCCATCCCAATGTCCGCCGGTAGCATCCAGTATCCTTACGCGATGCCGCTGCACTTGATACACCAGAGCGCCCGCTACTCCAGCGCACCCACCAACCCCGAATCACCCTATATGCAGGCCGCGTTCCATCAGGCTCAGTTCAAGCAGACGCGGCCCGCCACTGCTATACCGCCACATCTCTGCAACAATATTGGCGGAAGCTCATTGTCGCCCATGGGCTCGCCACAGCTGGCCTACATGTACGGCTCACTGCCTGCTGATATGGGCAGCGCTTTGGGCAGCTTCAATTCGATTCAAAGCGATAGAACCGACCTTGCCTCTCCGGGAACCGCTGGCGGTACTGATCCGATGAACTTGGTAACCATGCCGAGCTCGCTATATGATATTCAGATACCAGGGTCCCCCGCTGCTCAACAGCAAGCGGCCATGGGGTTTCGCGGTGGCGCTAAAAACTCGGGAGGTGGGTTGTCGCCTGCGCCATCGCCACTATCTTCGGGCGCGGCTGGATACGGCTTGCCCACGCAGTTCCCGGTGCCTGGTAAGCAGGCGGGCGAGGCAGAGTCGATGTTGGAGGCCGGGAGATCACGAGCTTTTACAGCGGCGGCCGGTCACCGACGTACGATGACTGACGAGTCATCTGACAGCCTCTCCAATGTTCCGCTGATAGAGCGCTCGACATTTGGCAGCTCTTACGAGGCAGATGGCGGGCACCCGAATAGCGCCATGGCGGTCGATTTCAACGCACAGCAGCAGTATCAGCAGCAACAGGAGCACTACTACTCGTTGCCGTCCGACTTTGGCACGTTAATCCCTAGCGTCGAGAATGGCGACGGATCGGTTTTGGCGTGCAACAGCCAGGCATACATTGACTTGATTTCGTCGTACGGATTGAACCAGGATACAAATACCGTGGCACAGGCAGCGTCGGCTACCAACTATTCTATGCTTTTGGATTCTAAACTCGGCGGCTGGGAGTCGCAACAGCATCCGCAGCAGCAACAGCCGCAGCAGCTGCCGTCGTCGGGGCTGATGAGCGGAATTGCGCCAGAGCTGACAGTGTACCCGCCTCCACAATCGCAGCACCAGGAGCCGCCATGATTCGACTCGAGATACGATTGGGATCAGGGGTGAGATAAAGCGATCGCTCTTAGCTCTAGAGCCTCACTACTACATTTTTCTTTACTTTGCGTTTCGATTCATTCTCAATTTACAACACTCAAAGCTACTAAATGCAGCAAGCAAAGGTATTCTCGTTTCCCAGCGCCGATCAGGTGGCTCAGGCGCTGGACAAGTTCCTAGCGCAGGCTTCGGCAGAGGCGATTAAGCAGCATGGAAGGTTCTCGGTAGCGTTCTCGGGCGGATCACTCCCCGCGACCGTGGCAAAGTACCTGAAGGACAACAAGAGCGTAGACTTTAGCAAGTGGTTTGTGTTCTTCTCCGACGAGCGGTGCGTCGAGCACACAGACGCTGAGTCCAACTACAAGCTAGTCAAGGACGAGCTCCTCCGCCACGTCGCGATTCCCGATAACCAGGTCATCAGGATCAGCGAGGCACTTGTTGGGGATTCGAAGCGCGCGGCTGAGGACTATGACTTGCAGATGTCCAAGGCGCTGGGATGCGATATAGTGAATCAACCGCCTGTCATTGACTGCATCTTGCTGGGCATCGGTCCTGATGGCCATACGTGCTCGCTGTTCCCGGGACACCCGCAAATCGAGGAGACGAGCAAGTGGGTGACGTTCATCGATGATTCGCCCAAGCCGCCGGCTAGCCGCATCACCCTGACGATCCCCATGCTCAACCACGCGAGTAAGGTCGTCTTTGTCGTCACTGGCGGCAGCAAGAGCAAGACGGTCAAGCAGATCATTGATGGACGCGATCAGACTTTGCCGGCTGCACATGTAGCTCCGACTGAGGGTGGCCTGTTTTGGTTCCTCGACGACGCGACAGCAAAGGATCTGACGGCCAATAAGCCGGCCGAGTTCAAGCTGTGACTCATAGACCATATTACATCTTTCTTTATCGGCCAGTCCTCGGTACACGTGGGCGCCGGGACAACGTCGCCATTTCAATAAAGATCCTTATTAGCCAAAGCCGGCTGACACCATGTGAGACCGTTTCCGTGTGTCATATCGGGTTAGTCATGCGATAAGCCATTCCGCCATTGTAGCAAAGAACCTGCTTGTCTTCAAAGCAGGTTATGCGGGCGAAAGAGCGAAAGAAAAGAATATCCAAAGCTCACCAAAATGTACTTTTTTTTTCGAAGAACTGTAACAAGTAGCTCCCCCAAAGATCCGCTCGTGTAACACTTCATTCAGCGGCATGTGTCAGTGTGGCTGTATTCGCAATTGTCGAGCCACTATTGGGTAAGACGCTTGCCATATTAGCACTCAGCTTCTTCGTAGAAGTCTATTAATTATCAAACCTGGATTGGAGGGACGGCATAGTAAGTATCTGACTTGCTACGATTTATTAGTGATGCATGCGACAATACATATTACGCGCATAGGTCTCCTTTGTAAGACACCATATGTGAGCATGCAAATGAGATCTGGATATTGCGTGCTAATGTGTTCACCTTCTCCAGCGACATGGTTCCAATAGCCCGAGTTTTTTTGGTTCGGTGATAAGGGAGCGGAGATCGACGCAATTTGCCCCGTCTATAATCTGTGGGCGATCGCAGCAATTTGATAAACCCGTCAACCACATGCTTGTGAGCATGCCAAGATGGACCCCCGCTCCAGAAAGAGAAAGAGAGAAGCCAGCAGCGCCAGCTGGGCGCATGTAGGCAAGGTAAATCCCTGCGGTTATATTGCATGCCTCAGGCACTAACGCTCCATCTTGCGGTCTCCGCTGCCTGTGGCACCACCAACCCAACTTTTTTCACGGAGGTAAAGACGCGTCCGTGGTCTATCTTTGAGCCTTTATAGAGGCCGCACATTCCTCCGGCTGACTGGCACTTCAAAGCAGGCGTTATTCTTTCGAGTTTTCTCTTGTATCCTGTCTATAACCAAGTTCTTTTCTTTTCTGCATCATTTTTTTTATTCTTTCGATCGAGGACCAACACTGCATTAATCACAACTCAATGGACGCAGCACTCTCATCTACTTCACTGCATATTACACAGACTCTGCGCGCCATCAACCGCACAATAGCCGTGCCCCATGCCCTGCGCGGTGTCGGCTCTATAGTCGCAAATGTCGACTATGTCAGCCTCTCGCAGCAACTATTGGCGGCTGTAACTTGGGCTCTACGTCCGTCACACGTATGCGCCGGTGTCGTAGTTTACACGGCGTGGAAGACTATTTACGCGCTGTACTTTTCGCCGCTACGCAATATGCCCGGCCCCTTCCTCTCTCGCTTAAGTTCATTGCCGTCGCTGATAGCCGGCCTAACCCGGTGCACAAACGACGACATGGTTAGCGACTGCGAGCAGTACGGAAACATATACGTCATGGAACCGCAAAAGGTCGCCATCTGCCATCCCGAGGACTGTCGCCTGATCCTTAGTAGCTACTCTTTCGTCAAGGACACTCTGTACGAGAACGTGGACTTTATGGAGCCCAACATTTTCCTCACTCGCGATGCCGAGCTCAACAAGCAGCGGCGTCGCCAAATTGGGCCCACGCTGAGTATGGCCGGCTTGCACAAGATGGAGCCGACCATCCTGGCTGCTGGCGTGCAGCAGCTAATGGACAAGTGGGACACGTATATCGCCGCCACTGGTACCAGCAAGGCCCGAGTGTGCTACTACTACGATTTGACGTTGATGTCTTTTGACATTATCAGCTCGCTGGGATTTGGCAAGGAGCATCGGTCGCTGACAACGGGCGATAAGACCATTTCGCACTGGGTCGAAAAGACATTCGCGCTTATGATCATCCAAATGGTTCTGCCTGCCGTCAAGCGTTGGCCGCTCAAAGGCTTGGTCAACTGGCTGTTGCGCAAGGACGTCGACGACTTTTTTGCCTTTGGTCACCGCGCCATCAACGAGCGCAAGCAGCACCTGTCCAAGGGTCTCGCTAAGCCCAACGACATTTTGCAATCCTTTATAGACGCCGAGGACCCCGAGTCTAATATCAAGATGACCTCGTCGCAAGTCATCACCGAAACCATCATGGTCTTGCTCAGCGGTGCCGATACCAGCTCAACGGCGCTGGCCTGGACCATTCACTTGCTGATGATATACCCGGCACACTACAAGTTGGTAGTCGACGAAGTGCGCCGCGCGTTTCCCCGAGACCAGCTAATCACTTTTGATATGGCCAAGGAACATTTGCCGTACCTCGAAGCGTGTATCCACGAGTCTCTGAGACTCTGCCCAGTATCGACCAACTTGCCGCGTATCATCCCCAAGGGCGGCATCACGCTGCGTGGCCACCATATTCCCGAGGGATTTTCGGTCGTTGTCAGTACGGCGGCAGCCAACAAGAATCCCGACACCTGGGTCAACCCGCATCTCTACGATCCATCGCGGTTTATTAACAACGATGCCAACCGTCGTAACCTCCTGACACTTTCTGCTGGTGTGCGCATTTGCCCCGGCAGACACCTTGTCATGGTCGAGATGATGACCACACTGGCCAACATCCTCAACAGATACGACTTTGCGTTGCCCTCGGACGCCATCTACACGCCAAAGAACCTGGACGAGAATGGTCTTCCCGTCATCATGCCTCGCACGAACCTTGTCGCCATGATTCCAAAGTACCCGGCCAGAGACTGCAACCTGATCATCTCCAAGCGTCCCTAGCCTATGAACATTCTCTCGGCTACCTCAGAATACCTTCAAACATGTTACATATTATAAATATCCTTGCAAATATCTCGATTGTAAAATATATGTGAAACTATTATAACTTGGCCTTTGCTGCGGCAGTTCCGCTTCTGTGCATTTTGCGCAACATCGCCACGCGAGCATGGTCTGCCTCGCCCAAGAACCCATCGAGCTCCATATCTTCGTCGCGTGTGCCAGGCGTCAGCGCATAGCGCGACATATCGCGCACACCAGCCTCACGCAGGATCACTTCGTCAATGCACAAGTTGCCTGTAAATGTCGATGGCTTGCTCAGCAGCTCTAGAGCCGCATCTGCCATGATCTCGGGCGTGCGCAGATTAGGCTTGCTCTTTGACTGCGAGATCATATTGAGCGCCGCCGTCTCGATAACAGTATAGGGCCACAGGCCATTGACAGCGATTCCATGTTTGGCAAACTCGCCAGCATGTCCTACTACGAGCATGGACATGTTGTACTTGGCCATCGTATAAGCCGGCGTCTTTTCAAACCACTTGGGGCTCATATCCAATGGTGGGCTAAGCGTAAGGACTCGCGGGTTACGCGACTTTTTCAAGTGTGGCAGGGCTAGCTTGGTCACCAGCCATGTACCACGCCCATTGATGTTGTGCATCAGGTCGTAGCGCTTGGCGGGAGTCTGCTCGGTGCTCTCGAGGAATATCGCCGACGCGTTGTTGATTACGACGTCCAAGTGCCCGAATGTCGCCACTGTCTGGTCTATGGCCCGTTGCACTTGTTCCTCGTCGCGGATATCGCATTGAACAGCCAGAGCCTTACCGCCCGCGGCCTCAATGGCCTTGGCCGCCGTGTAGATAGTGCCGGGCAGTTTGGAGTTGGTATCGGCTGTCTTTGCCGCTATGGCGATGCTGGCGCCTTCTTTGGCCAAGCGCACGGCGATCGCCTCGCCAATGCCGCGCGACCCACCCGTGATGAATACAACAGTGTCCTTGAGGCTCATATCTAGGATTGAAAAGTAGTAGTGAATAAATGTTATTGAAGAAATAGATGATAAGAGAAATAATAGAAGAGTTCCGGAGCCGTTGTTCTTTTATCGACTGCGTGGATGACGGACACTTGCGGGTGGAATGTGGCTGGCATGTGCTAATCGCTGCTTTCAGCATGCGGGTCCGAGCGCGCCGACCTCTGTTCACGTGCTTCATTTTTATTGATTGCAAAAAGCTTGATTATCGTGGACTACAAGATTCCGGTGTACAGCAGAGATATCACAGACGCAAGACACCGGAAGCGGATAAGGGGAATTGGTATTTGCTAAAAAAAAATAGTAAGCTGGCTCGGTACTTAAGCAGCCGTTCTGGGCCAAAAAAAACAATAGAGAAAAGTAGGATTATTCGTCTCTTGGAATATTTGGCATACTCTACAGTTTGAACTTTTACACGTGGCACTCCCAGACAGTTATCCACGCAGAATGGTTTTAAAACGTGTTCATGTGTGCAATACCATCGTCTGATACTGGGCATGCTTTATTCATTGTTGCTGGAGTGGCATGATAGTCAAAGCACGGGCCCTTGGGAATTCTTAGTGAGCTGGTAGACAATCCAAACCGATCTGCTGGCAGTGAGAGAAGGAACTACAGGTAAACTGCTAGTGATTAGTTGGAGGAGGTTGTCCTCTATGCCTCTTCTTTTACGTCTCGAGGGAGATGACTGTGTCCTGATACGCGAATAGCAATTATAATATCTGGTTAGAGTTTGAGCTTGTGAACTGGAGCGCATTTGGTACGTCAGAATAAAAATTAATAAGAAACTCCACATTCCATGTCTAGAAGAAAGAGCAAGCAACAGTATAAATGGTAAAACTTCATTTCTGCTGTGTAAGCGGCAGATGAATACTAGAATCCTCAGAAACGAGGGAGCAAAAAACATCTTGGCTTAATTCTCCAGCTTCAAATTTCTAATGGCCATTTCGCGGTAAGAGTCCAAGGGAGCCGACTCAAGCACTGGGGTCTTCAACGCATCCTCAAACCTTTCCAAATCGGCAGGCGAGGGTGAAGGGAAGCCCCTCCAGATGACCTGTATCGTATCGCCTATTATAGGCATGGCAAATGAGGGAATATGGACTGGAAAGTCCTTAATGGCCAAATCACGCGACTCGATTAGCTTACATGTCTTCTTCGAGAATCCGAGCTCACGCAAGTATTTGGCTCCAATTTCGTAGTAATCAGTGCGAGGTGTATTTCCGGCCCTGTCAGGTATCTGATATGAAAACTTTATATCGTCACCAGGGTTGCTGTGTTGCTCTTTTGATGGGCATAGGCGACCAATATCGAGCAAAAGCGCCGCCATAATGGTTTCCTCGTCAGCACCCAAATTCTTGGCGAGCTGGGCGCCTTGAAGAGCATGGTCCAGCTGCGATGTTTTTCCGCCCATGTAGTCCTTCTTGCTGGAATCTTGAAGTAGTTGGAACACTGTGGAAACACGTTGCTCGGGAGACATGATGGAGGCAGCAGAAGTAGTCATCTTAAAAGAGAGTGTTGATAAAGGTGGTTATAATTGTTGTGGTGAGGGTGAAGCTACAAATCTGGAGAGATAGTGACAAACACTGGGCTTTTATGTTATACTAAGGCAAAGTGAGTTTGTTGTGTGAGAATTGCAATGGCCACAAATGCTCACACCTAATCCGTGTTTGTCGGCTGGTTCAAATAGCTCCCAGTGAACTGGGTACGTGCCTTTATGCACATGAAGCATTAATTATATAATGTAAAGCAAAAATACATTGTTTAACACATGTTTGGCGCAGTGTAAATCGACAATATGCTGTCAACAAGTGCATTGGAATATATTGTGAAAGCAGGTTTCATTCAAGCTGTCAAACAGATGTTCCCACCCCTACGTGTTGATTACATGTCGCTAATTAATTTCTCCGATATTGATATAGACACGCTGCTTTCACTTAAAACGATTGTGTCAAATTAAATCATATTTGAAAACTAGTTGAGGTACTTCCTTCTGTCCGGCATATCTACTCCATTTGCCAACTCTGGCCAATGTGTCACTTCCAGAATAACAAACGCCGCAGGTGTGGTTCGTACTGTTTGTACTTTCCCGATTCAATATTCGCTTCCAGTTTCGACATGAATGTGTTGTGCGAAATGCTCGGCAGGGCAATGTGGTTGAAATTGGGACATATGGAGGCCACAACCACCACGCATATCACGATCTGCTCAATATACTGGCTAATGGCCCTATCGAGACGCCAGCATCGGAGCCGCTTGTTTTCCGGACTGTGAAGTGACTGTATATAGGTATGAAACTCGTCCAAAGAGGTGTCTTCAGTCAATGGGTCGGCGTATACCGACAGGCAGTGTAAATCCGAGAGGAGAGGAAGCCATTTGATTAGAGATACAGCAAACCACAGTGGAAGTACGGTGTTGGGCAGGACGAGTACTTGGACACAGGCATGGTTCTGTAGAATATCCAGCCCATGAAATGTATCGTCCACTGCCTCAGATATCGCTAGGTTGCGCACAGGTGCACCAGGCGCAATGCTAAATATGAACTGCGTAAACGAATCGGCTGACAGAAAGTGGTTTGGCGCGTCGTCAGGTAGCTCACTAACCTTTACATACTGTAGCCTTGGGTGGCTAGAGGGCGTAAATACTTTGAATTGGCGTAGTATTTCGCATGTCTCGCGTCTTGGCTTAATGGACAGATGCTCGAGTGTTGCAGAGTTGCCCCTAAACGCTATGTCGTCGCCAAACGGATAGTGGTCATCGATAGCCAGATACCGTAGATTGGGAAAGGAGACCAAGCCACTAGAGACCGGTCGGCGAATAGTCGGGGTACCTTTACGCTGCTCCAACTTTAGCGTCAATAGGTTCGGATACTCTACACAGTCGCCGTTAACATCCTGGATGAGGCCAGAAATATCCGTGAACTCTCGACCTCGGACGACCAGATACTGAAGAGTCTGTGCGCATTGCCGTGCCACCGGAATGAGCCGTCCTAGGACGTCCACAGTATAGACTTTACTATCATAGGTAATATGCGTCAAGTCGTGGAGGATTTGCCAGCGCAGTAGCACGGGGACATTCATGCCAGAAGACCGATATTCAATGCAACTGGCAAGTTGATATAGCTGCGAAGCCAAGCTGCTAAAAAGACGGATATCGGGTTTGTGCTGAATAAGGGAGACGTTTTGAGGGCTTACGCTAACGTGGTTGACCATGGGCACAAGCCGCCTGACTCGCTGTACGAATGCACAAATATTCGCCTCCGAGTCCGATACAAATTCTTGGTTGTCCACCGCCTGCCTGTCTTCTTGCGGCCAACCGATATTGAAATGTATAAAGCGAGCTCTCAAGAAAATACAGTCACTGAATGGAGTGCGCGACAAAATATCCAGTGCGTTGCCCGAAAGGATCGTCTGCAGGTCCAACTTGAGAGTTAGCCGTTTGACCAAGTGATGAGAAGCATGATCTCGCTCTGTGAAACGAGAGGGCCAGCCGGGCCAGAAGGCCGCCGTATTGCCCGTGTCGTTATCAAGGTGGAGGCTATAGTGACTGCATACTCGCTTATACACAATGTCGCGGAAGTTGTGGCATACCCACAGCAACGACATGAGTAGCTCGGAGCGCCCTTTGAGGTCATTGCTTAGGCCGTCAAACGATAATCGGCTACATCCTTCGACGTGGTTGACTATCATCTGCACAACATGGGGCGGAAGGGTTTGAAACACGGAAATAAAAGACATTGAATGTATAAGAAAGACAACAAATGTTCAAGTCAAGATACAAAAGACAATGAACGAAAGAGTGAGAGAGAAAGCTGAATATATTGCTTGTCAAAAAATATACCAAACAATATTCTCTGATGGGGACCAATTATTGGACACTTGAGCCTCGGCAACTTCCATATCAAGTCTGGTTTGTGTTCTTGGCAATGCCAAGAGTTCCTACTTGCTGTATTTTTGTAGCGACTCGGCACCTTCTCTCCAGCCTCGCCCCTAACAATTAAGTTAAGCTACTCGAGGTGGCGGAGGTAAACGGCAGGCATAGATAACGACCCTGAACTCCAACGCGACAGTCGCCATAGCTACTGTCTTGAAATACAGGAGGTTGTTTCCCCACTGCTTCGCTATAGACGGAACCGCTGCAGTTCTGGCGTCACGGCTGCGCTCTGTAGTGGTATTTAGTCGCGGCTAAAATTAGTGAAGTTGCTTGGATTTTGCAGCGATGATACCAGAAATGGGGCAGGAAAAGTCGTGCTTGTTTTCGATTGATGGCACCTCTAGACTTCACTATGCAAAAAACCTCCTTGTTAATAAAATTTATTAATAACAAAATATTTAAGCTGTAACTACTGAATGTCTGAGAAATTATTTTAATTCAGAAAATGTGTCTTGCTGTGGGTGTTGTATGACTTAGAGTACTCGGTATAAAATAGGACCTAATGCAACCTCATAGCAAGGGTTTGGCCCTATGAGTGCCCAGTTGAGGATATAATGCTTAAGGTTTGTCATTCTCATTATAATAAGTATCCTCAAACACGGTATATGTTTTGTCGTCATAGCCTTTGGCTATCCAGGCTAACCCATCATTAATCTCTTCTAGGTTTGATGTATTATCATATTTTGGTTGGTAAAATATGTCTTGCGTGTCTTCTACACCATCGGTGAACGTCTCCAATGGCATTTCTTCATCAGTATTATATGAATATCCGTTATATTGAGTAAAACTATCAATGGGCGTCTCGATTGGTTTGTCTAATTTATCAGTACTACTATCCATGTCTAACCTATCAATATTTTCTGAGATTTCATACGATTCAGTTTCTTCCTCATTGATGTTGTCATGCATGGCAACTGCATCTGTATTATACGAATGCCCGTAATTTAGAAAACTAGTGTCCTTTAGTATTGCTGTGCCCATGACTATAGCATACTCTGATGAGCTTTCATTAAATTGATTTTTATAATTTGTCCATACAGCTGGACGAGCAATTATAATTCGCGCTTCATTATCTAGTGTGAGCCCGGAAAATGTATGATTTGTGTAATTTCCACTGTATTGATATAACTCATTTCCAGTATTTACAGTAGCAATATAAATTGATTTACATCCTTTTAAATACGATCTACAGCTTTTTTGGACGTGTTCCGAAACAGCTAGACATGTCTTCACATTTTTAGGAGTAGGAAGATCTCCAATTAACACAAAGCCCGTATATATGCTTTCAAGTTTATAAACTGGATAACTCTTGCTTTCCATCTGTAGGTATGTTAGGATATATGACGCCTAAATATGCTAAAGTAAGCCAGTAAATTAAATTGATGAAAAAGTACGAGGATGAAGAAAGAGAAAAGGGGGCGGTTGGTGGCATGCCATTTAAACCATCGTGGAGGTGGTAGTAATGGGAGAAAAATGTTGAGTGGTTGAAAAGTCACTCCCCAACCGTTCTATAGTGCTAGGAATCGGACACAGCAAGGGCTTGGCTTTCCTCAAAGACAAGTGCAATATATTCAAAGAACCGTGCCAAGCCAATTGTTCTCCACTTTGAGACTTTCAGAATATTATTGCCATCGTTGAAGCACTCGATAGACAAAAAATGGCAGAAGAGCGTCTTGGATTACAAAGTCTTTCCCCAACCATTCCTAGTGCTAGGAAACTGGCAATGCAATATTTTCAGAGGAATGTGCCAAGCCAATTGCTCCCCACTGTGGAGCAATCAAGGGGCTTTATTGCTGCGGCTACAGCAGCCAATGGACATGGTGAATGTCCTAGTTTCAAAGGTGCTTTGCCTATGGCAGGGTGGAGCAACAGATGCTGCCTGGTGGAAAGCTTGATGTCATACAAAGTGGCAACAGCTTATGCTGAAGCCCAAAACATGAGCTTGAGATTCCAGTCAGATCAGGCCATTGATCGATTTGTTCACGTAATTAAGCTTATTGGGCGATCTTCGTTAATGTCAACATCGTTTTGTGTTCAGTTTCTCCTCTTGCTACATAATTCTATATTTCCCTTTATTGCTGAATCAGTTGAGAATGGACGACTTGTTATGCACACCAAAGTCAGAATTGCGGAGAGTAGATGACGATTTGTCATTACAGTCACCACCAATGCTAGCCCAGACACCACATGTCAGGCAGTTGGGTAGTTCACCAGAGGACGAGCGACCATCAGCATTTGCAAAGCACTCGATTGCCGATATAGTCATGCCTCACAAGCCCAGGTCAGCTGAAGCCTGAGTGCAGGAGGAGTTGGTGTATATCAACTCGCCAGCGCATGCACCCCCCATCCACTAGGTGGCAGATGCACTCAGAGTCACTGCTGGGATTCAAGATATCACTTGGACATGAGGAACAGCCCTGGAAATGCTGGGTGAGGTTGCATCAGACCATGACAACTCCTTTTTGGCACAGAGCTGTGGCAGCCTTCTGTTCTCACCTCTGAGGTTTGTACTGGTGATGGAGAGCAGTGCTGATAATCAGGAGAGTTGGGTAGCTGAGAGCAGTGGCAATGATGATATGCTAGCAGAGTATGCAGATGAGAATACCACTTTCCTTGATGCAGTTGCTTCTGACATGGATGTTGATGTGGGCGAGCTCGAGGCTGAGGCTATGGAGGCTGAAGACACCATTGCCCATGTTCTGGCTGCCTGCAAATCCAATGACGCTGTGGCCTATGCACTGACTGCATGCAAATCCACCAATGATGCAGCCATTGATACTGCAATTGGCCCTTGCCATCTTGCAGAGCATGGGCATCTCTGTGCCCACTGGCCACATCGCTGATGGCATGTACAATGATCTCTGCACGTGCTATGACATTTCCCTGTACTGCCTCTATGCACCAGTAAACCTCGTTTCAGGACCCCACATGGCAGCTGACCACAGTTACGTGCAACGAGTTGAGGAAGATGTACCCCTGAGGGAGAGCGTCGATAGCGGCCAGAGTTTTGTCACTGACCATGCTCCTGCTGCACTATGCGCCATTGCCCATGACTTGGCACTGGGATTGTCACCATCCCTTTATGCTGCTGGCAGTGCCAGATATGTGACTACGTTGGTGCTGAGCCTGACGTCAGTCACCAATTCAGATGCTGCCTCATTTGCATCATCATCGATGCTCCTCCAGATAAATCCAATTACTGTGGAGGTTCCTCTGCATCTGCTCAGAGTGAGGCTCTGTGTCGGCAAAGACGCCCAGGTTAGTGTGGCTGCTGACTCAACTATTGCGCAAATCGAGCAGCTCCTACACAATGCTGACCATATTCCTCAAACTACAAACTGCATCTTGGTTTTCTACCTTGGCCACTTGCTCGCACCCTCTGCAGCACCACTCAGGGACCTGCATTTACCCAAGACTGCAGTCATTCAGGTGTTCTATTCATTAGCATGGTTTCATTATTAGCTATATACCATTTTGACATTTGCTAGAGGAGTATGACAGTGTTGGCACCTGGTACTGCTAGCTGGCTGGCCTGGTTGTTGTCATAGATGCCCGAATGCCTGCGCACATGGATATACTGTATCGATTGATGGCACCTCTAAACCTCACTGTGCAAAAAAAACTTCTTGTCAATAAAATATATTACTAACAAAATATTTAAGCTGTAACTACTGAATACCTGTGGAATTGTTTTTAATCCAGTAAAAGTTTCTTGCTGTGGATGTTGTATGTCAGAGAGTATTAGGTATATAACAATACCTAATGCAACCTCATAGCAAGGGTTTGGCCCTATGAGTGCCCAGTTGAGGATATAATGCTTAACAAAGGTTATTATAATAATAATAATAATAAATACTCAACCAATGTATCAGTTGTATTTTTCTTCACATCTACCCTTCATCCAGTTTGTCATTTCATCAAACACGTCTGGGATTTCACATGATGCAGTTTCTACACCATAGATGGGCCTCTCCATTGGTTTGTGTTTATGTTTACGGTCTGTCAGAATGCACCTATTTACAGTCTATCAGAATGCACCCTCCTGATATATTCGCTTTGGCTCTGTCATACTCAACTGCGTCATCCATGAGTTTATCTTTTCCTCTTATATTAGCTTCCCATGCAGACTCAAGAGCTACTATGATTATTGCATTATCATTAATGAGTTTATTAGCATGAGCGTTATCAGGTTCATCTATAATTCCAGTGATCTTGTGGTGATAAACATATTTGCCATTAACATCATCGCCATTAACAATATATACTGTAGCATTTGAGTTATATGCCCAGTGATAATTCCTAATATAGACAGCAGCATCTTTACACGTATTACTATTTTCTCCAGGAATTGTAACGATTGGACCATACCTCGGGCATTCGATTTCAGATTCTATTATATAGAGTTGATAACTCTTGTCATACATCGGTAGGTATGTTGGTATATGTGAAGCCTAAAAATGTTAGCGTAAGCTGGTAAAATAAATTGATGACAAAGTATGAGGATGAAGAAAGAGAAAAGTAGGCGGTCGGTAGTGTACTATTTAAACCATCGTGGGGGCGATAGCAACGGGAGAAAATATGGAGAGAATGGTAGAGAAAGTCTCTCCCCAACAATTCTATAGTGCTCGGAAAAAAACAAATACGTTACACTCAAAGAAACGTGCCAAGTCAATTGCTCCCCACCTTGGGACTTTTAGAACTTTTTTGCCATAGTTGAAACACTCGAAAGACAAAATTGGACAAATCGTCATTGTTTCAAAGACATTTTGTTCAGTGCAAGGCAGTCAACGCAAGCACTTGACTTGACAAAAGCTGAAGAAAATGATTTCAAAGGGATGCGCTCATTGAATTTCTCTCCACTTTGAGACTTTCAGAATTTGTTTCCTGCGACAATTGCAATTGACGAACAGAACATATCAGAAATGGACATAGTCAAAGTCCCAGTCGCAAAGTCTCTATTTCTCAAACCAGAACAATGCACGATGAAGAATAAGAGAAATGTATTTGCAATTTTATTCTAGTGCTCAAAGTCGCCTCTATTCTTAGAGGTGCTTTGTCTGAAAAAGCGCAACCAGTCAATGCTGTCCTGTAACAACGATACTGTTGAACTTCTATTCTACATGCTACCGGCTGACAATTGGTCACCTGGATATTGCAATGCCTCAACACGGATGTCAAGAAATAGTACTAAGCCTCCGGTTAATATGGCAGCCACTCGTACAACTGCAAGCACCATTGGCGCCGCCCCGGTTTACTTCTGGTAGAGGGCCGTAAACGCCTATATCAATAATTGCCCGTCAGGAGAACATAGAAACCTTGCTTTCATTTCCACATATGTTATCATATAATATCTCGCTTACTACACACGCTCAACAAATGAATGTCCTCTTGCCATTATAAAGGTATGTGGGCAATACGTCCAGCGTATTTATTATATCAAAATTTATACAGGATTATTACCTTGACGACCATATGCTATTAAAATATTAACCTTACCAGCAGCATAGGCCACGTCAATTACATCCCCAACAAGTATACGAGTACAATCATTATCGATGATAGGCGTGTCATCATTGATAACCCCATTCCAATTAAAGCCAGTTGCGAACTGAGAACGATGAATATCTTCAGTAATGGTAACCACGTTAGAAACGTCAATACTTCGTTCCGCTTCTCTCAGTGAGGATAGGTCAGTAATACTACCGCGCTGAAATGCATAAAGTTCACCCGTCAAACCACCATCTCCTATGTATCCGACAATAACTTTGGATGGGTCCATACAATCGTCGATGGTAGCTTTCTGCATTGTATCTGCGTACGTGTAGCGGTGTATGGATGATGGAGTAAATAGAGAATTTTGAATGCTACTTTGTTTCAAAAACGATCGAGAAATGGCTGGTCCCGAGTGGGCTTAATATACCCGCCAGGAGGAGACAAAAATGAGCCGCAGTCCAATTCTCCCCAAAAGTGGCGCTATCCACTCTCAAACTAAGTAAGGCTAAAAATATCTCAAAGTAGGTCATATAAGTTGTAACTTGGAATGACCAACAGCTGAAATCTGATTCGAAGCCTCCTATGTAAAATGTGCGCTTAAAAAGATAGTTGTTTCTTTGTTAGTGATCGACGTCAGCGCCTCTCTTGATTACATAGATAATACCGCAGCAACCAATGTTTCTATAATATAAACGGATTGCAAGCTGAATTGCTAGCCTTAATCTCTTCAGAGGCATTAATTGTAAATCAAGGCGTGACTCAGTTTCTAGTGTTACTTGTTGACTGCGATTAACTAGCCCATTTGATTATTATAGTGTTTGCAATGACGGGTCAATTGCTCAGTTAAATAGGAATTTTAGCCTTGTTTGAGGCAATTCTCCAATTGTAATTGTGTCGCTTTTGTAGAATACGCGCCAATATGTATGTGTGGTAATTTGTACAATTGGACTGGCAGTATGCAGCAACTTTAACGTACGCTTAGTACAATTAGCATGCACATGTGGTCAGGCGCGAGGTCCACAAAAGAGATGGGCAATGCAGTCATTGAAGACAATACTTTGATGTGGATAGCCATACAATTGTGTATACCTGCACATGGTAAATGAAATATAAGTGAATGGAAGATATCATTCTCTTAAACGAGCGGTATATAAAGAATGATGTTTCCAGGCTTCTTCATCTCACCAAAACTATCAACAACACTCAACTGCCAAACTCCAACCATGAACACCTACGCTACTCTCATCGCCATCGCCCTAGTTGCAGCAACCGCCAACGCCCAGGCAGTGTGGCTCGGACCGTGGCCCTAATACCTTCATTATATGTTAATATAATAAACTCATTAATAAACAAAATATTAAAGAAGTCAAATTTAGACCGACAGCTCAGCAGGCTTCTTAGCAGCAATAACGCTCGCATAGGGAGCCAGCGCCGGCGCCACATAGTCCTTGAGGAACCTATCGACCTGCTGCGGCGCCCTTCCAATAAAGGTGCTGGGGTCCAAAAGGGCGTCCAGCTCGTCCCTAATAGGAGCAAAGTACTCCGTCTTCTTCACCCTCTCAATAAGGTCGTTCTCGCCGCCCTCCTGCTTGACAACAGCAGCAGCCTCGTGCGAGAGCACACGGATCTGCTCATGGCATTCCTGGCGATCGCCGCCCTTTTTGACCATAGCCATGATGAAATTCTCCGTAGCCATAAACGGCAACTCGCTACGGATCCGGCGACCAATAACCTGCGGGTAGACAACGAGACCCTCGACGACGTTCTGCAGGGTAGTAAGCACAATATCCGCCGTAAGGAACGCCTCAGGAATGCTAATACGGCGGTTGGCGGAGTCATCGAGGGTGCGCTCGAGCCACTGCACGGAGGCGGTCTGCAGGACGTCGCCAATGAGCACCATGAGGTGGCGCGACAGGGAGCAGATGCGCTCCGAACGCATGGGGTTGCGCTTATACGCCATAGCCGACGACCCAATCTGGTCCTTCTCAAAGGGCTCCTCGATCTCCTTCAGATTAGCCAGCAGCCTAATGTCAGTGGCAATGCGGTGGGCCGTAGCGCCAAAGGACGACAGCGGGGAGACAAAGTCGACGTCGATCTTGCGCGAGTACGTCTGCCCGCACACGGGGTAGCAGTCCTCAAAGCCGCTGAGCTCAGCAACAAGCTCATCCAGTTGCTCGACCTTGGCGTGGTCGCCCTCGAACAGGGAGAGGAACGACGCCTGCGTGCCCGTGGTGCCCTTGACGCCGCGGAAGCCGAGGTCGTCGCGCGCGCGCCGCATGTTGCGCAGATCCCACAGCAGCTCCTGGATCCACAGCGTAGCGCGCTTGCCCACGGTGGTCAGCTGCGCCGGCTGGAAATGCGTAAAGCCCAGGGTGGGCAAGTCGCGGTACTTCTGCGCAAAGCGGGAGAGGTCGCTGATGACGCAGACGAGCTTGGCGATGAGGAGGTCCATGGCGTCGCGGAAGATTATCAGGTCCGCGTTGTCCGTCACAAAGCACGACGTCGCCCCCAGGTGGATGATCCCCGCAGCGTCGGGCGCCACCAATCCGAACGCGTGCACGTGCGCCATGACGTCGTGGCGCCGCTTCTTCTCCTCGGCATCGGCAACCGCGTAGTCGATGTTGTCAAGGTTCGCCTGCATCTGCTCCAGCCCCGCGTCGGTGATACCCGGCAGCCCCAGCTGCTTCTCGGCCACCGCCAGGTTGTACCACAGCCGCCGCCACGTGCCGAACCGCTTGTTGTTGGAGAAGTTGGCTGCCATCTCCGGCGACGCATAGCGCGACGTCAGGGGGCTCTGGTACTTGGCGTTTGGATCAGACATGTTTTATAATAAAAAGGTGAGTGAAAAAGAAGAGAAGAAGAGGGGGAGGGGAAGCGGGGAGGCTGATAGACAAATAGTGCTCCTTCCTGCTCCAGATAAGGACTGCTGGCCTGGAACCAATCACCGGGGGTGATCTGCAAAAAGTGATGCTCACGGCCGCTGGCGCAGCAGCCCCTGGTTGCCCGAAGCAGGCTGGGCGTTATTGCGGCCCGACGCCGAGGCAGCAGCAGCGGGGTTGTCAGCCAGGCCGGAGGCGACCTGCTGGTTCCACGACAGGTACGTGTGGTCGCCCAGGCGGCGGGGGCGGTAGAAGTGGCGCACGGCGAAGATGCACCCCAGCAGCACGCACAGCCCGCCCACGGCGATGAAGGCAATGCCCAGCACGGGATTGCGCCCGCCAATGAACGACGTCGTGGAGATGACGATGGACTTTGTGCCGCCAAACGACCTCGTGTCGTAGTTCATCACCACGTCGATCTGGTAGTACCCGCTGGTCATCGTGTCCTGCGTGTTGCGCATGTACAGCTTGCGGAAGGTGGGCAGCCCCGCCGTGCGCATCCACACCAGAAAGTGCTCGTCCGCCCCCAGGTCTGGAATCGGGCTCGGGTACCCGTCCGGATACCGCGCGCGCCAGTTGGGCGGCGGGTACACGTCCCCCGCCTTGTACTCCGTGGGGTTGACGCGCTTGCGGTCCGCCGACCACGCAATGCCCGACTCCGACATCTGGTACGTCACCGAGTTCTGGTTCCCCGACGGATTCGTCAGCACCGGCGCCTTGATCGTGTCGTTGAACATCGAGTTCGCAATCAGCCCGCACGGGTAGTACGGCTTCTTCACCCCGTTCTCCGTGTGCGAGTCAAGCGGGCTGCAGTCGCCATTCGCCAGGTCCGACGCCGACCGCGTCTTGCCCTTCAGCTGGTCCACGTCGAAGCTACGCGTGTACCGCCGGTGGTTCTGGTAAAAGTTCGTCAGCCGGTAGTACAAAAACACATCCGGCGCCAGGTCCTTCGGCAGATTAAACGCTATTGTGCATGTATTCTTGTCGCTGTCATATTTTTCCTGTGGCTGTGGAATCGAGTTGCTGTTGATTCCATGCAGATGGTACTCGAATTGGCTGCTACCCAGCGCCTCAAACGAACTACCCAGCTTATCACAGTTGGTGTAGTCGATTCGTATTTCGTTCACGCGCTCAGACGCCCACAGAAGCCACCCGCCGATTGGCGCGAATATTATACCAATTATGAAAAACGTCGGTAACACGCTCTTGGGCGTTAGTAGCGGCTGCCACGCCCGCAGCCTTTGCTGCTTGAACGCCGTGTTGGATGGCCGCTTTGACTTTGCCTCCGATGTACCAGCCATAATTGCAATAATTGAAATAAATGAAACTAGTGCGGAAAGACACCGCCTAGGCACTCATCACCCCCCTTCTCCGCATCTTCTTGGCATGCTTAAATCTAGTGTGATTTAATGTCGATGATCACAAGGGCAAATGGTGGTGGCGGGGGACCTTGAGGGAGGGGGAAAATCGGACTTGCTTCTCCTTTGCTCACAATCACAGTTGTGTGTGTTTACGATGCGCTCGCTTCTTTCACGTCCCTTTTCTTTTCTTTTCTCTAATCGCTCCCCACTTTTCTATTACCGCCACTTTACAATGGACACATCCGATGAAGCATACCTGGTACGCACACCCAACATCACAAAGTCAACAAGTATATCGCTCCCTTTTCTAATAACTTATTATTTAATGTAGAAGGCTGTCGGCGACCTGAACGGCCTGCAGACAAACCACCAGATACTGGAGCAGATCAAGGCGTCGGGCGGACGCATCAACGAGAACAGCCTGCCCGAATTCGCCGCCTTCATCGAGAAGCTCGGGCACCAAGTAGACGACCTGAACGGGCTCAACGTGATCCACATAACTGGGACCAAGGGCAAAGGGTCGACGTGCGCATTCGTCCAATCGATACTCTCGCGTCTGCCAGGCCGGCCGCTGAAGATCGGGCTATTCACGTCCCCGCATCTGATCGAAGTGCGCGAGCGCATCCAGATCAACGGGCAGCCGCTGTCGCGCGCCGATTTCGCCAAGTACTTCTACCAGACCTACGATGGGCTCCGGGCACCCGAGCCGCCCCTGCGCAGGGTCACAGAGGAGTCGCCCTCCATGCCCATGTACTTCCGGTTCCTGACGCTGATGGCCTACCACACGTTCCTCGCGGAGCAAGTCGACGTAGCCATCATGGAGGTAGGCGTCGGTGGCGAGTACGATTCGACCAATGTCGTCAAAAAGCCCAGCGTCTGCGGAATCGCCTCCCTGGGCATCGACCACCAGGGCGCCCTGGGCACGACCATCGAGGAGATCGCCTGGCACAAAGCCGGCATCATCAAAAAGGACGTCGCCGTCTTCACCGTCAACCAACCCGACCCCGCATTACGCGTCATAAGCGAGCGCGCCATCGAGCGCAACGCCCCACCCCCCACCGTAGTGGCGCCGGTCGCCGCCGACGTGCAGCTGGGCATCGCCGGCGCCCACCAGCGCACCAACGCCGCGCTGGCCGTGGCGCTCTGCCGCGAGTGGGCGCGGAAGCACAGCGCTCCCCCCGCATCCGAAGCCTGGATCGCCCAGGGCCTCGCCGAGGCTAAATGGCCGGGGCGCACGCAGACGTTCGCGTCGCCCCGCCACCCCCACATCACGTGGCACGTCGACGGCGCGCACACCGTCGAGAGCATGGCCGCCTGCGCTGCATGGTTCGCCGGCGTGGGCTCGGGCCCCTGTGTCCTCCTGTTCAACGCCGCGCATAACCGCAGCGCACAGGCGCTCCTCGCTGTTCTTGCCGCCCAGCGCTGCGACTTTGTGGAGGCTGTGTTCTGCCCCAATCTGTCGCGCCGTGCCGACAGCGCCAACTTCACCGTGCTCAACGACGCTGAGCTCGCGCCGCAGAAGGACGCTGCCAGCATTTGGGCCGACCTTTCGGCTCAATGCAAAACCACCGTGCTGCCTACCATCGACGACGCTGTTGCCTATATCGAGAACACGTACGCGACGCCCGTGCACGTCCTGGCCACTGGCAGCCTGCACTTGGTGGGCGGCGTGCTCGACGCTGCCAAAGGCTCTATCTAAATCACTTAATCCTTAGATCACGACTTTTTTTTATAGATGCGAAATTTCATATTCCTAGGAGGATGCGAAAATGATTTAGAGATTGTTCTTTCTTTTTTGTATCCATCCACACAAAATTTATTTTTTAAAGCCTGCACCGGTGAGTACCAATCCCAAAAATGCTGTTGCATCCATTCAATATAATTGAATGGATGCGATGCCTCTGAGGGGCATACTTTGGGATTGCAGTTGGAGAAAATGGAAGGAGGAGGATAGGCGACATTTTGAATTTCGAAATGTCGCCCCTCACCCAAACCCCTTTTTTTCAAATTTGCAAAACATAGTTATTATATTTTATTGCTAAATCTCGAATTCCCCCTCACCTCTATATAGCTTGTCTAACTGAACAAAAAATGGTCCGCGTCTCCGTCCTCCACGATTGCCTCAAGACTATGAGCAATGCCGAGCGCCAGGGCAAGCGCCAGGTCATGGTCCGTCCCAGCTCCAAGGTCATCATCAAGTTCCTCTCCGTCATGCAGCGTCACGGCTACATTGGCGAGTTCGAGATCGTCGATGACCACCGCGCCGGAAAGATCGTCATCCAGCTCACCGGTCGCCTCAACAAGTGCGGTGTCATCTCTCCCCGCTTCCCCATCAAGGTCACCGACATTGAGCAGTGGGTCTCTGACCTCCTCCCCTCTCGTCTGTTCGGCTACATCGTCATGACCACCTCCGCCGGTATCATGGACCACGAGGAGGCCCGTAAGCGCCACGTCGGAGGAAAGATCCTCGGATACTTCTACTAGAAGCCCCCTTTTTGATTTGCTCTCTATATTCATATTTTGTCGAATATACAGGTGCAAATATCAACACCATATCTATTTTTGTGAATTATTGCACCTAGGGCTTGTTCTTGAAACCTAATGGCAGCTGCTGTTGCTTCGTCTCGCTCTTGGCAGCTTTTACGGGTTCCTGTACTTCGGGCACGATCTCTGCGACCTTCTCCTCAGCCTTATGTACGAGCTCCTCGGCCTTTGCTTCGGCCTTTACCTCAGTCTTTGTCTCAGTCTTAGCGATGGGAGCCACAGCAGCAGCCTGGCCAAACCCTCTGCCCTGCTGCAAGGACAGGCGGAGCTCCTGCACATTAGCCGCCACGCGGTTCCTCAGCCGACGCTCGGCCGCCCTGACGCTCTGCCACCTGGCACACAGCGCATCGATGGTCTTTGGGTCGCCATAGCGGCCCCACACGTTGCGCAAGACAACCGTCGACGTCCCCGGCAGGAAATACGCCGCCGCCGCCGCACCAAACACCAGGGGCGACAAATACCGCACAGCAAAGTTGCGACGCCTCGTGAAAATCGGCCCCGCCAGCGCAGCCACGCCCACGTAGATCACGCCGGGCGCCAGGCTCTCGCCCTGGGGCACCGTGCGCCGCACCACGTCAGCCACCTGCTTCTCCACGCCGATCCACCGATCAACCACTATCTGCCCGTGCGTCTTCGCCATACGAAACGCCTCCGTGGCTTCGTGCCGCACCTCGCGCAGCAGGGCCACTATGCGCGTTGGCGCCTGCTGCGCGTTTGTGGAGGGATACTCGCGGGGTGTCTCGTCGTAGATGGACTTTTTGCTGCTGGCATCGGCAAACACCGGCGTCGCAATTGCTAAGGCTGTTGCCGAGGCTGCTCCCAATACGGTCACTACCTAATGTTTCAACCAAACTGTTTTTTATTAGTCCATTGGATTACTCGACAATTGGTCTCTATGGAGATTGGACTTACCCGTGCAAGTTGCTTCGCCATTTCTATTGTGAATGTTGGGATAAAAAAAGCTGTGGAATGTAAGCGAACGGGAGAAAGTCGATTCAACCTCCGAGCTCTCAAATTCGCCGACTCTTATCGCGTTAATAGGTGTTTGATTGATTACTGATTGATCGATCACCCAATGCGAAAATACTGGAAGTGCTGAAAAAATAGGGCAATTTTCTTTCGACTCAATACTAAAATAGTCAACGCAAGAACATGGTGTCCGCAGTTGACAAAGTCACGCCAAAGAGGGTGATGTCATTGGTTGACAAAGTCACTTCAAAGAAAATAATGGTGAATGGAAGGAAAACGTCCCTATTACATACAACTCAGAAGGTACAGGATGGCTATAAAAGAAAGTATTCCTTCCACTCTATTTATCGTGACCAAATACTATTCAACTCAACCATCTTATTACCTACTACATTCACTCATTACGCTATACTGATATCATAATTTGACCTATAATGGCTCCTGAACTGAAAACCATTGAGTTTGAATTTAGGGATTGTGTTGACAACTCTGAAGAAACAGTTGTTAGTATGAGTATAGAAGTGGACATGAACTCCCAGGTCGAGTTATTATATGGAGATGTTGCTGCTGCATTTAATTTGGAAGGCATTGAAATCGAATTTAAGATAGACTCTTACCTAATGCAAGGTACAGACACCTTTCGTGGTGCTAGAGACAACGTTGAAAATGTGCGTGTTTGTCGGGCAAAACTCCCTGACTATACGACTCAATACAAAGGTTCCACACTACCGCCCTATAATGATCCTCATGAACTACCACACGATGGTGAAACTAATGAAGAGCCAAGTGATCCACAAGCTCATAAAATTACAAGATCATAGTATTTTAAGGGTATCAGAATCCACATACAATGGGTAGCACACAGAGAGCACATATCAATAGGTTGTCACTTTGTTGACTACATATAGGTATATTCTTAAAATTCATTCAATTGGCCTACTTAGGATAAGTAATTTTACATGCAACTGAGGCAATTGATAATTTACGTGCCCTTGTGGTCGTCATATTTGGTATTCATTGTCTTACACTAGCTTATTTTGTTAAAACAAATTACAAAAGTGGTATATAGAAAAAGAAAAAACCCAACTACTAACACGTCATAATGAGCTACCAATTACATCATTACTCATTGCTAGAAAAGAGCATCGTCATTGCTGCAAACGAGGAGAGGAGGCGCAGGTGGTTGGTAAAGTCTTGCCAAAAGAAAAAGAACGTGCTCCTTTCTATTTTCTCGAAAGCCATTGTTTATCCTTATACTATGGGGATGACGTTTCCACTCCCTTCCTTTGAGCATAACCGACCTTTCTCTCTTCTGTAACATTTTTTAGTTTATTTGCATACTATTTCTCTGTCAAGCAAATATGGAGCCACATGTGTACATATTGTCTTTTGCTATAATGACTGTTAATTGTACTGGCGGCATGCAGATTGTCAAGGAAGCCAATCTCTCCGTAGACGTGAATAAACCAGCCAATACATACTATGAGGTCGTAGCAAAAGAACTAGGGCTGCCCCACACACACATCGAATTTCATGTAAATTGTTCCCGTATCGAACCCACCGACTCATTATGTGAGAGTGGAGTATGTGAGAGTGGGTGGGTCCGCGTAATGGAGCTGCCTTTGCCGGCCTATACTGATGATGATGCAAATATGGTGCCACCAGAATACGGGGCTGTTCAGAGTGAATAGAGTAAAAAAATGCTCAACACAGCATAAATTGTAGTTGGCCGTCGCTGGCTTACCATCACAGTTAAAAGATTACTTCTACTTGATGACCCTACAAGACCTCCAATCAACGTTTTTTATTTCACAGTCGGCGAGGTCTGATGATGCAGGCCAAGTCAGCTGTACAATATCTAAAGCAACAAAGAAAAGAGCCACTCCTTCCCTCTCCAAGCAGTGACGCTCATATTTGAAAGTGCACCAAAAGCCTTTTCAATGCAAGCGGTTTAGCGATGTATTTTCGAGTCTAATGCTTTTTTATTTGTTGGTATAAATGTACTATACACCTAATTTGTGCAGGTATCTATAGTTGCAGCATCTTTTTGCTTTAAAATAAATTCAGTGAGAATACAATGGCAGGTACGCCAAACAGTGCCAAGGACTCACTAATAAGTTTGCAGTTAACGACAAGAAAGCGTGCACTGCGATATTCAAAGAAGAAAGTGTAAAAAGAAAATCTGCACGTCATCACCCAAGTCTGCCTTTGAATAATGGATGTCACCTACTATTCATGGGAAAGAACGACGGAGCTCTAGCTTTCTCTCACCTATTATATTTTATATTCTTTTTTGCTATGGCGAGTATTACTATTAAGATCAAACTTTTATCTGAAAATGAAGATGACTTAAAAAATAAAACTAACCCAGTAACAGTTAGTGCTACACCAACAGGTTTTGTATCTGAACTATGCGAATTTATTTCTTCCAAAAATTTTAATAACGAAGAAGTGCAACTACGTTTCAATTCACTATTCATGTTCAATGAAGTGACGCTAGAGAGCTGTGGCATAAAGGATGGTGATACCCTGAAGGTAGTTAAAGGTGTAGTCATACTAGATCCATAAAGTGAATTATTAATTTTATGGTGTAGGATACTGAGCACTCGCTCATATGTGCTCATGTCCGACATTGATGTATGACGTTTGTTATACTGTCGTATGTTTCGGCAATCAGTGGCCTACTTTTCATTGTTGGATGCTGGTTTGATTACCAACACCTTCAGAAACAGAGAGCTCTCAGTGGTAGATGCACCTTTTGGTTTGGGAAAAGGTGGTGGACAAAGAAAATGATAATACAAAGGCAGTCAAGCCCAAACAACGTCATTCCCCGCTCCTAAAGTCCACAGTTTACGACAAAAAAAGTGGTGCCATCACTGGAAGAAGAAATAAAAAGACAGTCAGAGCATTGTTTCTCAGGTCTGCTTTGGAGAAGAGTGTGTTGCCTACATTATAAGGGAAGAAAGCAAGCCCTAGCATTTCTCTTCTCTATATTCCTCTTTATTTATAAATTAACATGAAAATTTTATTGAACCAGGTCACATTCAAGCTACACCCTAGTAATCCACTATATACAGGAACGTTGCCAAGCAAGGAGGTAGAGGTTGATGTTAATGCACCAATCAGTGAACTATACGAATTAGTTGAAGACGCACTGGGTGTAGGCAGGATAAATCTCAAATTTCGTAAAGGACAAGGTGTAATGGCGGATACAGAGACGTTAAGTGGGAATGGTATATCTAACTTCACTACAGTTCTTGTATGCGAAAGTGACATGCCTGCTTATGCACCCAACAGCATAGGCGATAGCTTGCCAACATATGCTAGTGTAGTGCAAACCGATAATAATGCAGAGCTACCACCAGAATATGCGCCTAGTAGTACAGCCAATAGCTTGCCAGTTGACGAGAGTGAGGTGCCAATAGTTGATAGTGAGGTGTTGTCACCATATACATCATAAAGCTGGGGGCATTCATAGAATAGTTTTATGGCTAGCCACAGGCTAATAGAGTATTAAAGTAGGTGGCGCCCTTTTGGTCCTGAATTCTATGAGCATTTTCAGACATTTAAATATATGAGGCAGCACCACTCTCTTCTTACCCCTTGAGGAAACACTCATTTGAGTATTGGCTGTCTAAGAGGGATGTAGGTGCAGCAAGCACCCAAAGCTCTGTTAGCCTATGTCTAAGCCATATAATTATTACTCTTATGGTGTAGAATTCTGAGCACTCGCTGATATGCTCATGTCCAAAATTAACGCATGGCATTTGTTATACTGTTATATGCTCTGGTAAGCAGCGACCCACCCCACCGTCGGATGCTGGTGTTCAAACCAGCGCCTTCAGAAATAGAGAACTCTCAATTGTTGCAGCATCCTTTTAGTTTGGGAAAACACGGCGGACAAAGAAAGTGAGAATACAAAGGCAGTCAAGAAGAACAGGGCCAATTGTACCCCTTCTGAAGTCCACAGTCAACGACAGAAAAAAAAACCGTCACCAGTGAAAGAAAAATGTAAAAGATGACAAGTACGTCATCTCAAGACTTGTTGGAATAACACAAACTGACATGCTTCTCTCCCCTCTCTTGGAATAAAGGTGGAGAAGAGGAGGAGGGGGAACACTAGAATTTTCTCATTCTCTATCTTCTCATATTTATAATATTATTACAACTTAGAATGGAGGCCAATTTTTGCAAGATTAAATTTGTTCCAGCGAGGGAAGACAATCACCTTGAATGTAAAGGTATCGAAGTTAACATCAATGTTCCCATTAGAGAGCTCTATCCAATAGTTAAAGAAGCTCTGGGTATTGAAAGTGAACATATCAGATTCATGACTAATAAAGGTGCAATGAGGCAATACAAAACATTGCATCGGTATAGCATATCTGGTGATGATTTTGTGTATGTATACAGAACACCCGAACCTGAACCAGAAGATGATCTGCCGGATTATAATGTAGATCAGCCAGATGGTCAAGTGATGGATCCTAATAGTGCGGTGTCCATTGATTACGATGAGCTTCCACCACCAGCATTCAATGAAACTTGGAAAGGGGGGATTCCTTAATGAAACAAGGTTTTGCCTAATTGGTTGGTAATTTATGTGGCGACTTGTCTAAATCCTTTCAGTCAAGTAGCAACACGTGTGTTTTTTATTCTGCAGTCATTTAAGAATAGGCAAATGTATAGACATACTGACTGGAAGCCTAACAAGTAAGAAGAAAGCGCGTGCTACATAAAGGAAGCTGCTTCCTCTCCTAGTATTTTTCTTCTCATAACATTTTATTCCTAACATTATTCTATCATGGCATTGGTTCCGTTAAAGCTCGTCCTCCAATACAGCGACCAAGACTGCTCCACGATCCACGAGGGCCCCGCTACCGTAGAAGCGGATCTTTCAGTGGATATATCCCTGATCTGCATGGACATTTCGAACGAGTTCTTCAAGGGGTACAAAGTACAACTACGCTTCAACTCGCTCATCCTGCTCAAGGACCAGAGCCTCGCAAGCTACAGTGTCCAGCAGGGTAGTACCATAGAGGCGATTCAGGGAGCATGTATACCAGAATCCAGAATAATTTAATTCTTGTAAGGCAATAAAACTCTAATAGCCTCTTGCAAATTCTCTATAGCGTTAGTAACATCGTCATACTCCAGAGCACTGATGGCCCAGCGCGCCAGCTTCTGCGCCTTTTTGGCCACAAGGGGATCCAACATCTGGTCAAGGTCGACGGGCGCACCAGGCGACGTCAGAACGGGTGGTGGGAGGTTGGCAGCAGGAACAGGAATAAAGGCTGGAGAGCTGCTGACAGGCGGCGTGTATGTGGGGTTCGGCGGCGATATGCTGCGCGGGTCAGGGTAAGTAATAGGAGGTGGGGCAGTGGATGCGGGTGACATGCTGCGCGGATCCGGGTAGGAAACAGCCGGGGCAGCAGACACTGAACCCGAGTACGCACTGGGCGGGGCAGCGGGTGCTGGACCCGAGTACATACTAGGCGGTGCGACAGCGGGTGCTGGACCCGAGTACATATTAGGCGGTGCGACAGAGGGCCCTGGGGCCAAGTGCGCAGCGGGCGGGGCTCCAGCAGGAGCTGCATCAATAGGCGGCGGAGAGACAGCTGCTGCAGCCGGGGGCGAGGGCCAAGCCAGGATATCGTCGTCCGATTTAGGGCCGGCCGGCGCAACAGGGGCCCTTCCCTCCCTAGCAGCCTTCAAAATCTCCATGGCTCTCCACTTAGCATACTTGATCTTCTCAGCAACATCCGGGGGCACCTCGCCAAAGGAGGCCAAAACCTGGAGGAACTGCGATGCAACAATAAACGTCTTCGCCGTCACCTTCGACGCCCTCCCCTCTCTATCCTCAGTGTCAGCGCGGGCGAACACGCGCAGGGCAAAAGAAGTGACGTGGGCGGCAGCAGCCGTGTCATCGCGCATGCTCTCGTGGTCGCCGATACTCTGCTTCTCGGCCTCCAGCTGGTCCAAAAGCTGGGCGAGGTATGTGTCGCGGTCATTGCTCGCATTACCGGTGATGGCGAGTCGTGCGGCATAGTACTTGCAAAAGTAGGAGACTACGGGGTCCACGGCCTGCGTCTCCTGTGCGCGCTGGATATAGGGCTCGACGAGCTTTATGTAGTCGGGTTTCTTAGCATCAGCCATTACAAATAAATAATAAAGAAAGAAAGAATTGGTTTAAGAAGAGGGCTCTGTCAATTTGCCCAGCATCGACAACACCGCATCAACGTCTTGCATGTAGAAGCGTGCAGCTGTGGGTTTCCTCCCCACTGTCGCCGTATACAAGGGCACGTGAGCAAACTCCTGCGCCAAATACGCAAACACCGGCTCGTCGGCTCGGCCATCACCCGCCGCCAGGACAAAGTCGACTCCGCCCGCCAGCTCCGCCACAATCGCGCGCACCGCCGCCGGCTTGTCGACCCTGGCAGGGCGCACCTCCACAGCCTTATTGGCGTTGACAATAGCCAGGGGCCGGTGCGCCAGGACCCTCTCGAGGTTGGCGCGCAGCTCATTGGCCTGCCACTCGCCGAACTCAGGGTCTGCGTTGCGGAAGTGCCACGTGACGCCGCCCTCCTTCATCTCCACGAAAGACCCCGGCGTGCGCTCGGCGTAGTGCTGCAGCAGCGGCAGCACGGCGTCGCGCCACAGCGGGTCGGCCGGTGCCGGCAGCCCGCGCCACGCGGGATCGACGCCCGCGGCCGGCGGGTGGCGGTAGAAAAGCCCGTGCTCGGCCGCCAGTCCCACATCCACGCCGCGGAACCACCGGTCCATGTCGGCCCGCGTCCTTCCCGACACCACGTACACCAGCGCCCCAGCCTCCGCCAGCCGCTGCAGCGTCCGCAGCGCCAGCGGAGAAGGCCGCGCAAACTCGGGAATTGTCCGAGTCGCGCTCAGCGTCCCATCGTAGTCCAGCACAACGAGCCGCCGAGCCGAGCCGCGGAACGCTGCAGCAGCCTCCGAGGCAGGCAGTGGCGGCAGCAGCGCGGCGGCGTCGGCAGCCTGGCGCACGCGGGTGAGCTCGGCGATGAACGACGTGCCCCAGTACGCGGCGGTGTGCTTGGCGACGTAGCGGTGCAGCGTGCGGAAGCTGGCCTCGCGCTGCGCCGCCGGCATCGCCAGCGCCAGCGCCAGCGCCGCCGCCACCTCCTCGATGTTCCACGCGTTGACGATGACGGCGCCATCCAGCGACTGCGCCGCCCCCGCAAACTCCGACAGCACAAGCACGCCGTGGCGCTGCGCCTGCGACGCCACGTACTCGTACGACACCAGATTCATGCCGTCGCGCGTCGACGTAATCAGGCACACGTCGGCCACCGCGTACAGCGCCACCAGCTCCGCAAACCCCACCGACCGGTGCAGAAAGTGGATCGGCGTGTACTCGATCGTCCCGAACCGCCCGTTGATCCGCCCCACTAATTCGTTCACGCTGCCAATCAGCTGCCGGTACTCCTCCACGTCCCCGCGCGACGGCACCGCCACCTGCACCAGCACCACCCGCTCCCCCTCCTTGCGCTCGCTGAGGAACTGCTCGAACGCCAGCAGCTTCTGCGGCACCCCCTTAATGTAATCCAGCCGATCAACCCCCACAATCACCTTCTCCCCCGCAAACCGCCGCTCCAGCTCCCCCAGCCGCCCCTTCACCTCATCCGTCTGCAGCGCCTCGCTGAACTTGCTCGGGTCGATGCCAATGGGAAACGTCCCCACCCGCACCACGCGCCCCCCAGCCTCCACCGAGTCCCCCGTCGTCTGCAAGCCGAGGATGCGCGTGCAGCTCGACAAAAAGTGCCGCGCGTAGTCGTAAGTGTGGAACCCCAGGAGGTCTGCCGCCAGCACTCCCTCCAGGATCTGCCGCCGCACAGGCAGGATCCGGTACAGCTCGCTGCTCGGAAACGGCGTGTGCAGGAACCATCCGATCTTCACCCCTCTCCGCCCACTGTTGTCCAACAGCGCCCGCAGCATCCGCGGCAGCAGCATCAGATGGTAGTCTTGGATCCACACCAGGTCGCCGTCCTTCACCACCGCCGCCAGCGCCTGCGCAAACGCCTCGTTGGCCCGCTGGTATGCATCCCACGCCGTCTCCTCAAATATCATCTCGCCCGGGTGGTAGTGGAACAGCGGCCACAGAATACTAAACAATAAAGGCGGAGTTAGCAATATTCAAATATACACAACGCACATCAGAATATTCCATATTTACCTGTTGGCAAATCCGTTATAGTACAGCTCAGCCGTCTCGTCATCCAGGTATACTGCGCTGCATGAGTTCTCCTGGAGCAGACTGTCAATCTTGATGCGGTCGTCTGCCCCAAAGTCCTTGCCAGGCCACCCCACCCATGTAAACGACATCTCACGCTTGAGCCCGCTGAGCGCTGATACCAGTCCGCCCGAACTGAGCTTGAATGACCACTCCGTGCCCTTCTGCTCCAGCGTCACGGGAAGTCGGTTGGAAACAACGATGAGATGCGCTCCAGACGCAACGTCACCTTCCGACGCCGCCTGGTTCTCTGTTGTTAATACTGTTGGCGATGTCATTTAATACAAAAAAGTATAATAGAGTATGTGTGTGAGTAAGAAAAAAGAAACAAAGATAAGAAAGAATGAAAGAAAGAGAGAACTTGTTCAGCGACCCGATGATATCACCACCCCCATCACCCCCCAATCCTATATGTCAGTCACACCCGTGTTTCAAATGCAATTCCCCTCCTTCTTCTCGGCCCTATTGCAGCCCACTCAATGCCTACACATGTTCCAATGCATATATTAAATATTTCATACGATAAGGACTGCCTTAATTTCCACTATCTATCGATAGCCTAATCTTCTTCGTCCCCCCGCCACCACCACCACGCACCCCTCCAGGCGTCGGCGTCCCAGCCCTCTGGCTATTATGCTTAATAGTGCTCCCCGTCTGCTTCCTCACCGCCTTACGACCCAGCTGACTAGCATCATCCGAGTCATCGGTGTCAGAATCCAGCAATGACGCCGTGATCTTGGCCTCCTGCGCCTTCTTAAACGTAGCCGACGACTGGGAGAAAATGCGATCTCCCTCAGTAAAATGCATCTGTCGCCGGTCGCTCCGACCCGTATTCAGGTATCCGTCGAATCCATGGACTATGTTGCCTTCTTGTCCGGAAATTTCAAAATACGACGTCTCGAAATCATATATCGATGTCTCGGTCTCTATGAGGTTCCGATCCAGCTGCTTCTTCTTTAGAAGGAGTTGGAATAGCTCTTGCTCGGATTCTTTCAGCATCTTTTTCGTTATTTTGCTCTCCTTCGCACCGTTCGTCGACCCCTTCGCCTTCGCCAATGGTACCGTCGCTGTGCTGTCTTTGTCGCTCTCGGTATTAGCCACCGCCTCTCCGGCCTGTTGCTTTGACTCGGTATCTTCGTTTTGTGGTGTGCTCATTGTAAAATAATAAATACAGATAAACTAGAACGATCGCATTCGATTTAATAAATACAGACAATACAGTGTAACAAAAAAATATCGATTTCCAATTATTCCTCTATATTTAACGATGATTGAGTCGTTGTATTGGAGCCCTTTATGGGCACGAACTGAGGTCACTGACACCAGAACCTGTCTAGCGCCT
>JANBUP010000010.1:33294-50662 GCA_027579525.1 Coemansia furcata | reverse complement strand
GATATAGGATTGTTCGGATCGAGAAATATCTTATCGTTGACGTAGCAATACAGCTGGTAGCTCAAGTACGGCACTGGGTACATCGTCGTATACCTGATCTGCATCAACATGCTCGGAACGAGATCGATCAGTCCTATCAACTTTTTGATGGGGTATCCAAACCCGACCTACACACAGCATCGTGCACAATAAAGTATTAGCATACAATACAGTACAAGTGTTGGCGCCATCGATATGTTGTGCAAAGCCAACAACTCATTGACATCAAGCAACTTACTGGTCCATAGGGGTTTCCACCTGTCGCGCTCGCTGTTTGTTTATGATCCAGTCGTATATCGATAGGCAGTGCGCCGAAGAATCGCTCCTCGAGCATGGCCCTCTCGTCTTTGCGCAACAGACGGAGTATATGATCCAAGAACTTTTCAAAGTTGGCAATGCGTACGTCCTCAACCGACATTTGCGAGTACGCCTTGCTGTTGACATTCGTCTCGCTGCCCAAATTGTCGCTCGGAACCAGGATATATCGAGCACGCCAGTACTTGGTCGCCTTGGTAGAATTGGTCTGATACCCGACAATTAGATAGTCGTGGTTATTCCAGTTGACCTCGTCATTGCGCGGATACGATAAGCGAATGTCAGCCGAGCGATAGCCTGCGTTGTTGTTGCGTGGCCACATGTGGAACTTGTAGTGCTGCGCCTCCTCATCAAACGGGTTCTTTCGCTCCCAACGAGTAACCGTCACGCCTGGCGTGTGATTCGACACGCTGCTGTCTTGCAACTCGAGTTTTTGGAATTGCCGACCATTGCTCATCCATATCGACCTGTCCAGTTTCTGCGACACGCCGGAGGGCAAGATGTTCGAGTGAGGCGAGCCAGTGGCTATGAACGATTCAGCGCTGCCAGTGGCAATACCTGCGCCGCCCCCACTACCACTACGCACAGCCAGCCGATCAATGCCATCGGATCTGCCGTTGAGCCTGAACAAGGGCCCACGTTTGCTGCTTCCAGCGATCCGGTCGCGAGTACTTCGGGGAGTGGTTGCGTCGGTGATCTTGATAAACTGGAACCCTTGCGCCAAACGCTGGTACACCATCTCCTTCAACATGATTCGCGTCGATCGGTCTATGCGCTGCATTGCGCTCATTTGACTGGCGCTAGCAGATACGCTAGCCGGTGTTCGGCTGGCCATAAATTGCGAAAATTCCTCAGCATCGTCATGCTGTAGATCTAGAGCCTCCTCCAACACAGTGTCTTGCGTTTGAATATCGTAGCTAAACACTTCATAAAACGTGTCGAGGTCGGGTGGATAGTAGTCGGTCACTAGTGGCAGCGAGGCCGGCGTACACAGAGATCTCCACTTGGGGGTATAGCTCGAGAGCGAGGAGTACGTGGGCAGTGCAAACGCCCATCGCTGAGATAGCTCATTGTGCATAGGCGAATTCAGCGTAGAGCTGCAGGGATTATATGATGCGAAGTACCGTCCGCGCTGACCCTTTGGCGAGGCATCGGGTATGTGACCAAGGAGCAGCCGGTCGCTTAGCAACAACCCCTTTCCGTACTGAGGTGATCCGCTGTGGTAGTCAACCGGTGCCGATGGCTGGCTTGGCCCCACAGCACTATATGGCAGAGCTGTCGCCTGTCGGCCATTGGGCAACGTGAGATGAAAGTCAGTCTCGCTCAAAAGCGCACTAGGAAGCGTAGAGTGACGGTGTGATACCACGCCCATTGGCATGGCAATACCGGGAGGTGTTTGCTGTAGTGAATGATACTGATGCTTGGGCGATACTCCCTGAGAGTCGGGACCTCGGAATGTGCGGATCTCTTCCAAGTGCGACTGCTTTGCTACCGACTCTACGACCGGTAGCCGCTCGCCTGGTGTCACTAGTGACGTCTCACCCGACAGACGGTTGTAGTTTTGCTGGATGTACTGACCACGAGTGATTGACTGTGGGGACTCTGCGACCCGATGCATGCTTTGGCGTCCAGCAGGGTCTGCAATCGCCACACGACCTTTCGAGCCACCTGCGATCGTGTGGAGAGAGCGTTCGGGCGATGCGCCATGACCCGGTACAGTACGTCGCTGACTAGTCTGAGGCGCGGTAGGCGGCACAATAGGTCCGGCGGACTCAATCGCTTCCAAAGTGGACTGCATCTTGACATTCTGCTGGGGACGCTTGCGCTGCGAGCTGTTTCGCATAAATATTGACGAGCGCTGTGGACCCGCTATTCCAGCACCACCGAGGTTCACATCGCGGGGAACTGAAGACGATGAGCTAGCGCTAGGTTCAGTTCGCGGTGGAGGCTTTATGTGCTGGCCGTGACCCAAGTTGGGCGATGCCGAGGTAGAAACTGTGGCCAAGAGATTGTCCAACGCCTCGACACTGCCAGCCGACCCGACTTCAACGCGCTCGGTCGCAACTCTGCTGTCCAAGTGGCGCGAATAATGACTATGCTGATGGTCGTCCCAGTGCGCCGACGCATTAGAAGGCAGAATAATGCTCTGCTGAGATGCCGCATTCGTCGAGCCCAATGGAAGGCGGTGTTCACTGGTGCCGCCAGTATGCACCAGCATCACTGACTGAGGCATTGCGCCAATAGTGCTATCGGCAGTGCCAGTTGCATGGTCTCCCGCGGGCTGAGCACCAGCAGTAGCCCCCTGGCCCATGCTCAATCCCACGATGGCCTGGCGGTCATACTCGGCGAACAAGTCTAACAAATGCTCGCGGCTATGCACAGAGGGCAGTTTGCGACCCAGCGGGAGAATCCTGCCATGTCCGATTTCCCTAGTCGTGGAGAAAAACTGCGCTTCCATTGAGCGAGAGTCCTCATCGCGAGATCTAAGCCGCTCGTCGGCTATACTGTCGCCCCCCGATGCCGACTGAGTGTCAAACTTTAGCGCCGCAGTCAATTCGTGGTCAAATGCGCTCAAATCCAAATCTGGCACCGACGGCGTCGCTCGCATGTAGTTAGCCACGCCAGTCACTGGCAAGTCGCCCATCTTACACGAGGGTTTAAACCCATTGGCTCGCTCCGACGCCGGCTCGTCAAAGTTGTTGTAGAATCCGCAATCAACCCAGTGCGGAAAATAGCAGTAGTCGACACGGCGGTCTTTGGCCGCGGAAGAAGCCTTTGGCTGAGAGAAAAACGGGTAGTCGTCGGCACGCAGCTCTAGGATGGCACTGGGGATGTCTGAAATGTTTTCCGAGTCGCTGAGTAGCACACTGGCAACCGAGCCGGCGAACAGAGATTTGAGGTCCGACTTTGAGTGTTTTTCAATCGGCGCAAGTCCCGTCGTTGACGCTGCAAGGGCCGCTGATGTCTTTGTGCTGTCGTCAGCAGCATAGGACCTAGGCAGCGTGCCGACTAGATAAGGCAAGAGGTTTTTCTCCCAATTACGGTCGTTAAAGTAAAGTGGGTCAAGCATGATCGGATCGACGGGGACGTAAACATCAGCACTGGGCAGTACTGAGACTTTTTCTCCGCGGTCCTTGGGTAGCGCCGACGTGGGTATGCTGGTTACCGGGCTGACAAACCCAGGTGGGCCTTCATCCAACGGCGAGACGGAGTTGAGCTCGGTTTCCCTGGCTTGCTTCTCAATAACCCTGTTCTTCTGGCGCAGCATCAGCGCGCGCCTCTGCTCTTGCTCGGTGGGGACTGGCGGAGCTTTGAAGCGGAAGGCCGGGGGTCTAAACAGTGGTCTTGGAGTGAGGCACACAAAATCTGCGCGCATACCATAGTGCAACATGCGCTCAGTGGTCATTCGCAGCAGCTTCTTGGTCACGTCAAAAACGCCAAACGACGGCGTGATGACGATAGTGCTCAGACCCGTTCGAGACAAGTCACGGTCTACATGGTTGCTGGCGAAGCTGTTGATGCCGAGGTTGATCGCTTCAAGTATATTTCCCTGGTGCGCCTTGCTCAGATCGCCACGCAGGCGGTGGCCGGCGATAGTCTGGATCTCCTGAATGTCGCGGCGGTAGCTGTTGAACTCTGAGAGTATTTCGGGCAAAAATACAGACCAGTCGGGACGAACCTCCATGTCAGCAATAACCTTGTAGTAGTCGCGGTAGTATCGGCCGCTGTCCTCATCAAGAGTCAAGTCCTGGAAGAATAGAGCATCGCGTGCACTGTAGAACCAGCGAGAAAACATGACGATTGTCACCATGTGGTTAAGCTGCTTTTCGTTCCACCGCCGAAACAGCTCAGTCATGAAGGAGTTGACGACCTTTTCAAAGCACATGTTGCCATCCTCCTGGTAAGACCACATCTCCTCCGACATTTGGATAAATATTATAAAGCGGCCCGACTCTGAGCGAAAGATGGGCTGGCTCTGACTGTCAATATAGCCGCAAGGGATCTGGTTCCCGTTCTTGTAGATCCGCCGCACTGACGCACGAATAAGGCCTTCCATATTGGTGGGCTTATTGTTATGAACGATTTTGCATGCCAGATTCCGCCACAGTCGCCACATGTCGCTGCGGCCGACGTACTGGTCGCGGAAGGCGATTTCGACAAAGTCGGCGCGAATAGACTCGCACTCGTCAGGGTTGCTCATATCGATCTTGCGTATGGCAACTCGCTGGTTAGTTGGGTAATCGCCCCACAGCGCGCGCGCAATGTGGTTGACAATGGACGCTTGGAGCTGCTGCGTATCCCTTCTAACCTCGCCTACTTTCACCAGGATCTCGCGATGTGGGTCGGGCCTTAAAATGCTCTCGTTGTGATCGTCGTCAGCACGTTCCATGTCACGCGCAAACTCGGCGCTACCCTCTCGCACGACTCGCCACTTGCTCGGCGCCTTGGGCATATGTGAGCTCAAGGGTCGGCCACTGCGACGCGCATCACTGGTACGCCCGGCATCCAACGCTACTCCTCGCGGCTGGTCGCGCAACTCTACACGACTTGAACCAGGTTTTGAGTCTGCACTTGGCTCGCTAGGGTCGGCGGTTTGGCCGCTGCCTGCTGGTGTAGCAGAGGATTTTACATGAGGCGGTGCAGCGCCCTTACCCTTTCCAGTATTGCTGGGCTCACTCGAATGGGCTCCGCTTGTTCCAGACTCTGTGTCTAATGGTCCCTTGGGCGAGGCTACGTCTCCGCTGCCGTCATCACCGTCGGGAATAGGTCGGATAGCGACAATATCACCCACGCGGATACCTGGAAAGAACGACGGGTTCAACACCAAGTCGCTAAGCGAAAAGGTATCTTCGTGAACTCGTAGCATACACGTTTTGTTGAATAGTGCGCCAGCACCCTGGCTGGCGTCGTCGCCATGTGCGCTTTGGTTGCCGCTGCCACTACCGCGATGACTAGACAACTGGTTGGCATTTGAGGCTCCTCCGGCTTGCGTGCGTCCACGATTAGGTTTTTGGCCGCGTCTGTCGAAAATGGAGACATGGCTACGGCCACCAGGTGCTGGGTTAACTGGCGGCATTTGTCTCCAGCACGCTGTTCGCAAAAATAAAACAATAAATGAAATGAAATGAAATCAAGTAAAGGGAAATGATTGAGTAGAGAAAGAGGCAGGTGTATTCAAGTTTTTACACGCTTGGAGGAGGGCTCAGCGGCTGCCTCGATCGCTTGCTGTGGGGCTGCATCAATAGCCGATGCAGACTGTCTCTTGGCGTTGTTACCCAGAGGCTCGGCGCGACTATGGATGAGCTCTGCGCCTTCGGACTCGTAAAACTCAGCCAGCCCCATTGCCTCGCACATGTCCTTGTATTTGCGCGTACTACGAAGCAAGGCAAATTGCTGGGTGTTTGTTTCGGGGTACATTTGCAACAGCGTATACTTTGTGTTGATAAAGTTGTTGCTGGTTCGCACGGCGTACTTTGTATATTCCTGCGCTGCATCCATCGTGGGCAACATGCCCTCGGAGCGGAATATCGACGGGTTGGCAGCAGCTCCTCGTGCGGTCATAACACTGCTCGCGCCGGTTTCGTCGCGGGCCCTTTGCACGTCCGCGTACTCGTATACATCGCCGTTAAGGATTATAGGAAGGTCCGGCAGCTCGCTAACTATGTCCCTCAGGCGGTTCCACATGGCCTTTTCGTGCGGCCGCATGTCCTTTGTGCGACAATGCACAGTCAGTGCCGAAATACCCGTGGCGGCAATCCGTCTGACCAGCTCCAGAGTCTTTTCTACATTGTCAAACACCCGAATCTTGCAAGTAATAGGCAGATCGATGTTCTTGACGAGCACGTCCAGGATCGAGCACAATTTGTCTGGATCCGACATGAGCGCAGCGCCCATTCCACCTTGAATCGAGAACCGTTTCGGGCACCCGCAGTTCAAGTCGAAGCCAGACACGTCGTGCTCAACGGTTTTGGCTGCTGCCAGTGCTAATTCGGGTTCGGCCGATCCGAGCTGGAATATCACTTGTTGCTTTTCGCTAGGATGCGTAGTGAAGACGTCTTTGCCGTTCTTTATATACGAGATCACGCCTGTTTTGTCGTCAACTATTCGCTCGCTACCCACGATGCTCTTGTCGACAATTTCGGGCGCCCACAGCAAGTCGGCCCCGTACTGCTGGCACAGTAGTCGCATAGGAAGCGTGCCCACTCTTACCATTGGTGCCAGGAAGAAGCGGTTCCGGTACCTGTCTTTCCACTCTGTGCGCTTTTTATCCTCCGTAGTAATTGAATCGGAGGCCATGTTTTAGTAAAAAAAAAAAAAATGTCGTTTGAGAAGATATAATGTTTGGAAAGGCAAAAAAGGAATTGGAATTCTCTAAAACTGAGTCCTGTGGATTTATCAGCTCGGCTCAAAGGAACGACTTTTTTCTGATAGTTTTTTTAGATGATCGAACCATCTATTAATAGTTGGCGAGTGTTTGTGTTTGGGGTAGCCAGAATTCTCCACTTTTAGGGACTATAAAATATCCACTAGATTGGACTGTTGGGACCGCGCGCTCTCTTTCTCTCTCCCTCTTCCCCTCTTTATCCATTCTGTTATCCCTACCCCATTTTCCCCCACCTTGTGTTGCTGGCCAACAACTATTTTCATTTCGCAATTTCTAGCTAAACCATGAAGCTGTCACTTACGCTGGCTACCCTTGCCACGGCTGCCGCTGCAGCCAACCTGTTCAACGGATTTTCGTACAACCCGAAGCAACTCAAGACCGGTGCCTGCCCGACGGTCGACACGGTGCGCGATGACCTGAGCGTGCTCAGCAAGTACACCAACCAAGTGCGTCTCTACTCGGTCAATGACTGCAACCAGGGCGAGCCTGTCCTCCGCGCCATGGAGAACACCGACTGGAAGGTGCAGCTCGGCATGTGGGTCAGCGACGTCGAATCCGTGTACCAAGCCGATAAAACCGAACTTCTCCGTCTGGCTGGTGTGTTTGACTTTAAAAAGCATGTCTCTGCTGTTATTGTCGGCAATGAGGCCATCTACCGCAAGGAGCAGACGTCGGCTCAGATCGCCGCCAAGGTCCGCGACACAAAGGCAGCATTGACCAAGATCGGCCTGGGCGATATCCCCGTTACGGCCTCCGAGACCTGGCCCTACTATGACCCCACTTTGATCGCGGCTGTCGATTACGTCAACGTCCATGCCTTCCCGTTCTGGGAGGGCACTCCTATCGAGGGCGCGCAGGACAAGGTGTTTGAACACATCTACAACATCCAAAAGCTGGCTGGCACAAAGAAGGTCGTTGTGGGCGAGACTGGCTGGCCCGACGCTGGTGGCAACTTTGATGCCTCCGTGCCTTCTTTGGCTAACGAGCAGCGCTATATGAAGGAGTTTATTTGCCGCGCTAATTTGGAGAAGATTGACTACATCTGGTTCTCGGCATTTGACGAGGCCTGGAAGCCCGTCACTAACGCCAGCGATGTGGAAACTCACTGGGGCGTCCTCAAGGGCGACAAGTCACCCAAGTTCTCTTCCCCGATGTACGACTGCAAGGACTTTGTTCCAGGCTCCAAGCCGTCCTCTTCTGCTTCTTCTTCACCGTCGTCATCCTCGTCGCCATCGGCGTCCAAAACCGGTAGCAAGACTTCTACCACGCCAAACGGCCACTCAAGCACTGATAAAAGCGGCAAGTCCTCGGACACGGACAGCGACAGCGACAAATCATCTGAATCTCAGGAGAAATCGGATTCGAGCAAGAACAGTGCCGCGTGGTCGCCGGTTAGCTCAAGCCTCTCAGCTGTAAGCGTTGCTGCGTCGATGGCTGCTCTGGCCTTGGCTGCTCTAATTTGACCTTAAAATAGTCAATTTCTCTTCTACGCATTAGTACTATGACTAGAGACATAAACCAGAGCACGTTCAATCTGCCATATCTTGGTCTAACTGGTCGCAGATAACCTGCAGCAGGTCTGTGCAGCGGCCAAGATACGCTACGCCAAACATGTTGATGTGGTTGACAAGGTGGTATAGTTCATAGACAGGCGCGCGCTTATCGAAACACGGTGCTTTAGGGATGTACTCGTGGTATGCCTTGTAGAGCTCATCGCCGAACCCGCCAAACAGCCTCATGATGCCAAGCTCCGACTCGTTGTGACCCCAGCAAACCGCTGGATCATAGACCACTGGTTTGCCTTCTTTGTCCGCCGCACAGTTTCCTCTCCACAGATCGCCATGAATCAGCGACGGGACTATATCAGTTATGCCTTGAAAGAAGGTCGGAAGGTTTGCTAATAGCTGCTCAGCCTGTCTCTGCGCCACTTCGGGGAGCGGTGCCTGGTCGAACTGGAACTTTAGCCGTTTATGTAAAAAGTCTACCCAACTTTCATTCCAACCATTTAGCTGTGGCGTCGTGCCGATGTAGTTGTCCATATAGAACCCAAACTTATCTGGTCCCTTGACCAAGTGCATCGCGGCTAGCGTTTGGCCAAACTTTCTCTGGTCGCTAAGCAGCTGCAGCTCCACGTATTCGGTGACCAAAAAGGCGCCATCAGACATGTGGCCCACGCCTAGTGGTTGTGGCACACGAAATGTGCCCGTCTGTCTTAGAGCGCTTAGCCCAGCTACCTCTGCCTCAAACATCGTTACGCATGCCTGCTGATCCATATTGGCATCGGCTATGTGGTGCTTGACAAAGTACTGGTGTCCGTTGGTTGTGTCAGCCATATATGTGTCGTTGATCTTGCTGCTACCGATGGGAGTCAGCAAAGCGACAGTATCATTTGAAAACAACTTGGAATCGTTCAAAGCCCTGATTAGTTTGGCAATCCCTTCAGACTTAGGCATTTTCGACAAGAGAGTAATGAATACAAGCCAAGTGTCTAACCATTATAATGACAGTGGAGGTTATAACAATGTCAACATATGCTGATGAACAATGGGTATAATTGAGCTATGTGCACAAAGAGTTCATGAGAAAATGAAAACAAGATTGTACTTTACAATACATGTGGAAATGAAGCTGTTGTAATAATCGAACCATGAAATTGTCAGTAGTTTACAGTTGTTTATTGATAGTTCCAAAAAAAACTAATACACTACTGCTGTCATTTAACAGGTGGTCTGTCAACGAAAATAATACTTGTAGTACTTGAAAAACGTTGGCAATGCTCCAATCACGGAGTACCCGGCTATAAATTGAAACAAAGCTACATTTAGTAGGCTTTTATTATATATCTTTTTTCAACCGGTACCATTTTATATTCTTTTATAATATCTTTAACAGTTGTCTCATCGTCGTAGTTTATTACTACTTCACCTCCGTGTGATTCGCTGTAGTATTTAAATACAGTACAGTCTTTGGCAAGCCTATCCATATCTTGAAACTTTGTAATAACCTCGCTAAACTTGTCGTTGGGATCAGCACCTACACGATAATATATGCCCTCATTAATTACAAATCTAAAATTTACCTCAGGCATGATATAGTCAAGCAGTTTGTAGCGTAGAGTTGAAAAATGTGGTTGTGTAGATGTAGCTGGCAAACACTCGGAGTAAACAACCTCTTTTTATACGCAAAGCGAAAGGGCAGTTTGTGTCACCGTACAAAAAACTTTTCGTCTAAAGCTTTCCTGCTTGCATTCTTTACAAAATACCACTTGTACATTCTAAAGGCTAGTTGACTTCCGCGGTGACGTCTTTGGGAGCAAAAAGTGTTCCTTTCTATTGGTCGGTTTTTGAATAGTGGGAGACATTCGCAGATTTCAATTACGTCATGATGATATGACGAAAAAAAACTCCTTAGTACTAAGGCAATGACGTTGTCAAATCCGTGTCTGCTTTCAAGAGAGACCAATCATCGAGTAAAGATGATGTGGGTGTATAGGGATGTGCGAAAGTCTTGTTGAAAGATGTTTCTGTTGAGACTGGTTTAAAAGACGAGAAAGTGTGTCAAGGAAAGCAAAAACTATTTCAAAAGGGCTAGTCTGCAAAAGGTGAGAGCCCAATGATAAGCGTTATCCTTGATGATTGAGTCGTTGTATTGGAGCCCTGTATGGGCACGAACTGAGGTCTCTGACACCAGAACCTGTCTAGCGCCTTAACTTGGCTAATAAAAAATACTAACTTCCGCCACAACCACATGCTTTGGCTTTCGCCGTGATAAGCGTTATCCTTTTCACTAAGACGACCACGTTGTCAAAGGGTGCTTTATTCTCTTTTATGGACGACCAATCATTGAACTGCGTTGCTGTGCATGCGTAGGACATGTCAAAAGTCTTGCTGAAGGATGTCTCTGTCGAAGGTCAAACGAGAGGTGGGAGAGGTTGCCAGAGAGCGAGAGAAATTGCCTTTTTTCAACCCCCTCCAGTGTCCGCAGGCATTTCTGGGAACATATAATCTCTTGGCAGCTTGATTTCAGATTTCCAAAAGCATGTCAATCATCTGTCAGCTGACAATGTGGTTGTGCTTCTTTGTTGCTGCTCGGTTCCGTTCTCTTCACCTCTCAGCTACAATATTATTTATTTCTTTTCGTAAACCCTGGTGTCAAATTATCCGCACAGATAGCATATACTCGATATGTCGATAAAGGAGTTTTTCTACTTTTGCGGCTTTTTACTTAATAGCCTATGTACGGGAAACAAATACCCATTTAGATAGCGAGACAGGATGTGAGCCAACCAGAAAGTCTACGACTCGGTTCGCTGCGTACAATAGTGTGGAGGAAGGGGCAATGCGCTATATAACAGTTGTAGGGAATCTTACAAAGCGCGTTTATTTATTAACAGAGCCGGCAGAGTGAGTGATACCGGTTCTGTGTTCAGACCCTGTTGGCATACCTTAGATGAAAATAAATGTGCATGTTTCTATCTCGCAGTGGATGAACAGGAATGTGCGTCACCCTCAAATCACTTTCCTCTACCCCGCACGGTTAAGAATGTTACAAGGGACGACGAGTCGTTGCTAAATACCGAGCACGCTACTACTATTCAGCAAATATGTGCGTTCCAGCTCAGTGATAGAGTCATTGCAATTTATCCAACAAGGAATATTATAAATCTCTGTTTTTTCGATAGCCCTTGCATTTAAACTCGTATATAGCCATGCTTCTAGAGTACATTTCAGCGATCGTACTGCTGCTCGACTTGTGCTGGGCCCAGGTGGAGATGAGAGAGCCGCCACCGCGCCGCTCAAAGTTTAGCAAGTTTTACATTACCGCCGACGACGTCGACTACAACATGAAGTCGCCACTCGGAGGCAAAAACGGGTATCCCTGCCGCAAATCGTCATCGGGGCCAGTGCAAGGCACATTGGTAGCCGGGCAAGATCTCAAAGTGTTTTTCGATGGCATGGCGTCGCGGCAGGGCGGCGACTGCCAATTCGCGATCTCCTATGACAACGGAACGAGCTTTGCGGTGATCTGGGACAAGCTAGGGAACTGCTTCCTTGATACGGTGAACGGCGGCTACGAGGTGCCCATTCCCGATAAGCTTCCCGCAGCCAAGGACGCAATATTCGCTTGGACGTGGATACCAGCCATTGGACAGCGCCCATTTTTCATGAACTGTGCTGACGTGCGCATCGAGAACTACGGGAAACAGGAGTCGTATACGGGCAAGGAGCTGCTCGTAGTCAATGTCCCGGGAAAGCCGACGCTGGCGGCAAGAAAATTCGAAGGCAATGATACGCTCCCAGCATTGCTCGACGGCCGTCCTCTGATTGCTGTCGGCGAGCCCGCTCAGACCGCAGAGGCCAATTCCAGCGACGAGACATCGGCGGCCGAAAATGACGGCGGGACTGCGACAGACGACACTAACAGCGATGAAGATTCATCAGGAGTAGTAGTTCTATACGTGTCGGAGAGCACGTCCACTAAGACCAACGTCGTGTATGTCAGCGAGTACGTTACAGAAGCAGACACCGCCGTGTACTCATATGGCCGGGGCATCCAGACCAAGGGCGCGCCGTCGGTTGCCTTGGGACCCTACGTTAAGCCGTTGTTCGGTACGAATGTCGGGCTGACCATCGACTCGGCCGAGACGCCAACGACTAGCGATGGCCTACCGGTTCTCATGACGTTTACCGGCGACTGGGCATCAAAGCCCGCTGGGGGCGCCAAGTGGCTGGGCACCGACCAACCAAACTACTTCCCGCCCTCGCTCCCAGGACCACGCCAAACATCGCCGACCTCGGTCAGCGCAGACCTGTGGCCGGCTAGCGGGCAGTCGTCCAGCACAAAGTCAGGGCAGCTCCTGGCTGACTCTACGTACCCAGCTGGCACGCCATTGTTTACCACTACTACTAATACAGCGCCTAGCGGCTCACTGGCGTCGGAGTTCCAGCTGGGGACGGCCGAGTTGGCGGGACTTGTCTCTACCAATTCTGTCGTTACCAACCGGCCTGACTTTAGGAGCGTGACTGACCAGGCCCACGCCGTTAACCATTTCCACCCGTCGCTAGCTGCGGCCCCACACGCAAGAACCATGGTAAGCACTGTGACTAGGAGCGGCACACCAATGCTGCAAGTCGTAGTATCGATGGACAGCGCAGCGATTCTTGAAAACCTGACCGCCGCCCACCCCACACCAGCTTAGCTATTACTTTATGAACAAACAAAACATTTATATACTTTTCTCAAGGACTGGCTGCTTCCGGCTTACTTGAGCTCTCGGCTGTTGGCTGGGCAAATGGAACCGGGGACCCCGAAGAGCTGTTTGGAAGCACAGCGAGAACTTTGTAGACGCGACCCATGCTGTGAACGTCAGTGAGACGCTTGTAACAGTCGACCAAATCTTTCTGCACCTTGCTGTCGTTGGTAGACTGCAAGAGCTGCTGCAGCCGCGCCTGAATGCCCATCGAGTGCAGAAACGACCCTTGCTCGATAGGGCCATAGCACTTGGCCCTGCCGTTCGCGGCAAAGCGTAGGTAGCTAAAGTCTACATCGGCAGTGAGATCCATCGATCCCGGCGACGTTAGCGGGTTGGCAAAGCGGTGGTTCTTGATACCGCGGAACGTGTCTCCCTGCGTCCAGTCGGCGCCATAGTCGATGATAAGCCCCATGCCGTTGTTGGTGGAGATCCAGTCGGCCAGCTGGATCATAACCCGGGCTGACTCGGGCGACACCTCAACACGGTCGCCCTTGTCGAACAGCGAGTCGAACCTCTGGTCGCGCAACACCATGGCTGCGTTGGATGTGACGCCGCGTGCCCGGACGAATTTAAAATGACTGGCGTTCGAGTCATCTCCTGCCGACTGGAGCGAGCCGCGCAGCTGGGCGGGGCTGGCGGGCAGGACTGGCGCTGCATTCGAGTCGGCGACATCCACGAGGATCTCGCTCCACTGTCCGTTGGCACCCTTTTCGAACTTGTAGATGGGCAGCGCGTCGAAAAACTCATGCGCCATCACCAGCGGCACGCAGTCCCCGTCCACAGAGACCTGCTCCAGCACGTCGTGCCAGCCCACCTCAACCCCGCCATGCCGCTGGCTGGCGCTGGACAAGGGCGTCTTGCCAGTGTCGTTTTTATCTCCGACTGTTGCAGTGACATTCCAGTCACAGCCCAGTTTGTCGTGCTGCAGCTTGCGCAGCTCGGGGCTTTTCTCCACAAAGTGGATGCTGCGAATGCTAGCATAAAATGACTGGAACCGCTTAGATGCGCGCATAATGTCGTCCATCAGTGTGCCGCGTCCGGGACCCAGCTCGACGAAAACGGTCTTTGCGGGCCGCCCCATCATCTCCCAGTGCATCACGTACCAGACCGCCATGACCTCACCAAACATCTGGCTGATCTCCGGCGAAGTGACAAAATCCCCCTCCCGTCCAAACACCTGCCCACGGGTGTAGTACCCGCCAATGGGGCTGGTTAGGGCCAGCTGCATGTACTGCGCGATGGATATTGGCCCGGTTGCCAGAACTGTATCGCGGATGTGTTTGGCTAGCGGAGTAAGCTCCTCTTTAACCGCGTGTGTCGTGCCGTCCGGCTTGTAGATCGTGGGGCTATACCGACGCACCAGCGGTGGGGCTAAGGCGACTCGATGCAAAAGTCGACTGCATGCTAGAGCGCGGCGAAGAAACATGGCGAGTAAAGAAGAAAGGATCGGTGGTGGGGGGGGGGTGACGAATGGTCCTGACCAATGTGCCGAAAATGAAAGCAAGCACGTCCTCCGTACAACAACCATTTGCAAATATGGTTTCACTAAAGTACATTAAAATCTAAAAGCTAAGCTTGAGAATATCCTCGATAAGCTCTCGCTGCTTCGACGCCGGACTTTGGACATTCAAGCGCCCAGTAGGCATATTAGGCACGGCGGCGGCCGAGCGCGGCGGCCGAGCAGACAGCGGCGTGAATACGTCAATGTCACGCTCGAGAAACTCAGCAATCTCCATGATCGAGCTGCTCATACCCGAGCCGCCGCCAGACAGCGGGCCCCGTTTAGCCGCGCTCTGCGCAATATCAAACCCAAGATCAAGGCCCAGCCCAAACGGCATATCGTCAGCCCCCACGCGGCTCGCAGCGGGAACCTCGCAAGCCAGATCAAGAGCCGGCGGTGCCTTGGGCTGAGTGGGGGCGGGGTCCGCCTGGCTGCGAAGCATTCCCTTTGGCAGCAGCGCCGGGATCAGAAGCGACTGCGGCCTGGCCAAGTCAGGACTGCTCGGCAGCAACGGTACCACAGCCACCTCGGTATCCTCAACCCGCTCGATGTTCTTACGCTTGGTTCCCCGCGGCGGTTCCTCCTTCCGGCCCTTGTTGATATCGCTGGCCTGCACGAGCGCAGTCATCCGCTCGGCAAGCTGCTCGGCCTTCCGCCGCCGCGCCCGCTCACGCCGTTGCCGGCTGTCTATCTCCGGACACAGCCAGACATTGAGCATAGCCGTGTCACTAGGTCTAATCCGGCTCCGTAATGGCTGGCTCGTAGGCGGCGCCGCCGGACACAGGGGTCGCCAAAAGTCCAGCATGTCATGGCTGGCACTGTCATCAAGGCTAGCAGCTGGCTTAGTCGCTGGTGCGGAGGTTACTGGCCAAGGCGAATTCGCTAGCGAGAGTGACTGGGGCAACGACGGATGTATCTGATTGCAATTGAGCAAAGCTACGTGGCAGGGATACACACGCCCTAAAGTCGCCATGAGAAATTTCGCAAAAGAACGTTGTTCAGAAAAAAATAAATGGCAAATGAAAATATAAGCAATGCAGACAAAAAAATAAGTAACACCCAGGCTCTTTCTCGCCAGATACTTTGATGGCAGTGTGGCTTATCCACCTGACAAAAAGCTCATATACAATACAGGCAAGGACGGTTCCAGGCAATTAAATCATTGTTGATTGAAAAAACATGTGTGTAAGCCACCAGGGGTGCAGTGAATCTACTCGGCATCCTCGGGACCGACCTCGTTGAGGACCTTGATGGCCTCATTGACCTTCTCATCGAGAGCACCGGCCTCGTCCAGCAAGTTGAGCAGCTCGCTGTTGTCCATCTCCAAGAGCATACCGGTGATCTTACCGGCCTTCTCCTCGTCGATGGCGGCAATGCGCGGGTACAGGGCCTCGCCTAGGATCTGCTTCTTCTCATCCTCGTTGTCCGCAGCGAGCACTGCAGCATGCACCTCGGCGATATCGGGGACGGCAGCCTGCTCAGCGCTGGAAGTGGGCGCATCGGCCTGCGACGCCTCCTGGGGCTGGGTGGGCGCCTGCTGAGAGGTGCGAGGGTTGACACGGTAGCCGCCGCCGCGGCCACCACGAGCAGCATAGCCGCCACGGCCGCCGGTCTGGCGGGGGTTGCGTGGGCGGGCAGGGCGCGCGTTGGCGGGCACAGGGTACTGGGGCACGGAGTACTGTCCAGGCATGGCGTACTGTCCCGGCACGGGGGGCTGGGCACCCTCCCAGCGGACGGGGCGCGGCGCGGGGTACGCACCACGAGGAGGAGCATAGCCAGGGGGGTAGTACATGGGGGCACCATAGACGGGGGCGTTCATGGGCGCGGTGGCAGTCTGCCACTGGCGCTTGGTGGCCTCGATCTGCTGGCGGCGCTGGTCGCGGCGCTGAGCCAGGGCAACGTACAGGGGCTTGCTGCCCAGGATGCGGCCGTTCATCTCGGTGATGGCCTTGTTGGCCTCCTCGGGAGCCGTGAAGCAGACAAAGCCAAAGCCGCGGGACACACCCTTCTCGTCGTGCATGACCTTGGCGCTGGTGATCACGCCGTACGGCGCAAACTCCTGGCGCAGCTTGTCGTCGTCAATGTCCTCGTCAAAGTTCTTGATGTACAGGTTGACGCCCTGGTACTTGCTGAGCTTCTCCTGCTTCGCCTGCTCGTACTGGCTGCGCAGCTCCTCGTTGCGCTCGATCTTCTTCTGCGCACGCGAAACAAAGAGCTTCTGTCCGCGGAAGTCGGTCTCGTGTAGCTCCTCGACAGCCTTGCGCGCCGCCTCGTGGTCCTCAAAGTTGACAAATCCAAACCCACTCGACTTGCCATCTTCAGTACGCTTGATGATCGCAGATGTGATGACGCCGTAAACCGAGAACAGCTGGTTCAGCGCCTCGTCGTCAACCTCGGGGTCGAGGTTCTTGACGTACACGTTGGTGAACTGCGCGCGCAGGCCCTTGGTGCGCTCAACGCGCTCGGCGCGTCCGACGTGGTGGCCAACATAGACCTTCATGTCGTTGAGCAGCATGCCGTTGACGTTGGCAATGGCCTGCTCAGCCGCCTCGCGCGTCTCGTAGTGGACGAAACCGTAGCCGAGCGAGTTGCCGTGATCGCCAAGAGCGACCTTGCAGCTGATAACGTTGCCAAAGGCGGCAAAGGTGTCGTGCAGAGCCTTGTTGTCAATCGAGGGGTCCAGGTTCTTAATGAAGATGTTGCCCGAGCCGCTCTTGCGCTGCGAGGGGTCGCGCTGAGACCACATGATGCGGCAGGGACGGCCCTTGATCTCGGTGTAGTTGAGGGTCTGCAGGGCATTCACGCCTAGAGGACAACAGGTACAAGGGAAAACGGATTTAGTAAAGCAGGGGTTGTACTATAAATGGGGGGGGGC
>JANBUP010000010.1:23101-33198 GCA_027579525.1 Coemansia furcata | reverse complement strand
ATAAAAAAAAGTAGGTTGTTTATATGGGCTTTTCTGTTTAAGATAGTTAAATTGGCTTCCTGTGGCTCGATAATGCAAGACAGAAAGACACCAAGGTAACTATGCCTGGAAATTTATAAAAGTAAAATGTGTGGGTTTTTTATAATTTTTATAGAGCGTAAAGAAAAGAGAAAAAAAAGGTTGGGAAACGCTTTTGACGCCCTTTGCCCCATTCCGCATCCATCGTTGACTGCCCCCTGACCGCATTTGAAAATTTTATAAATTAGATCATGCTTTGATCTACAATCACGTGCTGACATCGAGACTATCCTCGTGGCCTAAATAGGATGCCAAGTACGGGCACCACCAGGTGGAGCTTGTGCTCGGATGTTGTGACACGCACGGGCATCTTACTTTTGCATACAATATATTGTACTTTTAGTGTCTTGCTCTTTGTTAAGTGCGTTGTACTAGTCAACTATAATCTCTTGTTGCGCAGTAGCAAGGATAGTCGGATATGAGCGGCTGGATTCAGTTCAACACTGGCGCAAATGCCATGATCCCTCTTATACTAGGGCTGTTTGCCGTGTGTTTCGGCCTAGTATCCCTAGTAGTCAAGGAGTGGCTCTTTCTATCAGACACATTGGTAGCGCTCTTATTTGGAGTCACAGTCGGACCAGCAGGGGTAGGCGCAGTGGACCCAGCAGTCTGGATTGACGTGCCATCGTTTACATTGGAGCTGACCCGCTTGATCATTGCCATCCAAGTGATGGCAGCTGGCATCACATTGCCGAAAAAGTATCTGACAAAGGAACTCACCTCGCTGCTGATGCTGCTCGGCCCAGTGATGGCCTGGATGTGGCTCACGTCCGCCGTAATCATCATGCTTGTCTTTAGGCTGAGTTTTATCGAGTCGTTGCTCATCGCCTCTTGTGTCGCGCCCACAGACCCAGTATTGGCAAACTCTATTATACGCGGTAAATTCGCGGAAGCCAAAGTACCGCAGCATGTGCGAAACATTATCTCGGCCGAATCGGGTGCCAATGACGGACTCGGATACCCGTACTTGTATCTGGCGCTGTATCTGATAAAGTATGCTACGGCTAAAGAGGCGCTCACGCGGTGGTTCGTAGTTGTTGTACTGTGGGAAGTAGTCATGTCCGTAGCTTTCGGCGCAGCAATTGGGTGGGCTGCACGCAAGCTTCTTCAATTTGCGCGCAAGCAAGGATGGATCGACCATGACTCGTTCCTATCATTTGCCATATCCCTGACATTGCTGACATTGGGTTTGGTATCTCTAGTAGGCAGCGACGATATCCTAGCCTGCTTTGTCGCCGGAAACACACTGACTTGGGATGACTGGTTCCGCGAGGAGACCAAGGAGGCGCATTTCCAAGATGTATTAGACACGCTGTTCAACTTTACGTTCTTCATCTACCTTGGCACGATCATCCCATGGAATGACCTTGCTGGCGGCATGGATACATTGACCACGGGCCGATTAGTGGTCTCGGCGATTCTAATCCTGTTGTTCCGCCGACTCCCAATTATATTAGCCGTAACCAGGCTTACGCCCGCCATTGAGACATTCCGAGAATCCTTGTTTGCGGGCTGGTTCGGACCCATTGGTGTAGGCGCCGTGTTCTACGCAATGGTTGCCTATAATGAACTTCAGGACACGATGTTGGCCGATCTGCCCGCAAAGCAATTCCTCCTCCCGATTGTATACTCGCTGGTCACTGCCTCGGTTATCGTCCATGGCATCACTATCCCTCTCTATCACATTGTTTCAGCCGTGCCCAATGCCGCCTTTGCCGTGTCGGAATATCTGAGTCGAACGCCGTCGCAGCCATCGCCACGTTTGTTTGGCTTTTCGCCGCGCTCGTTTGCTGAAGTCGGTGGACTGCGCTTGCCAACCAATGCAAGCGGATTGCCGCCAGCGCGCCACGTCGCTGCCATTACTGTACGGCAGCATGCACATCGCCTAGCAGACGAGATTGTGCCTAGCAGCTGTCCTCCTGACCCAGTACATGCTCCGCTACAAGCCAGCGATGGTCAGCATAAAGGTTTGCCTAGCTACGGCTCGTTGGAGTCAGGTAGCGACAACATTTGAATATTCAATTGTTTACTTTATTAGTGGTGGTAATTCTTGCAAATGTTATACAGTCGAATCTACAGCACCCATGTCATAATTTCATTAGTTATCTACGTGTGATCGACATGGCATACAACAATGTTTCAATATGTACCATCGAATATCCAGACCGTATCTTTGGGCGAGGCCCTTGCCTGTTTGACGTACGCATGGTCTCGGTCAGGCCGCTCCTACTCTGGCAGAGAATAGTTAAAATATCCAGTTAGTAGAATTGGTTCCAATGGCCATTAGCAACGGGATATTCCTGAACTTGCCTTCTTTTCGCAGCTCGAGAGCATGGAGAGAATCGACTGGCATATGGCGTCGACAGTCAGCACTGGGCACCAATTCTTGTACAAAATACTCAGGCAAATATGTCCGTTGCTGTAGACATGCGGATGGACAGGCGGTTTGCCAGTAAATACGACGACTGGTGCTTCTAGGGGATAGTCGGTGGGGAACTCGAATAGCAGTGTAAACACTTCGTTGGCATACAATGTACCTTCGACACCACACAGCCGGACAACCCATTTGTCAATGTTGTCAGTAGTGTCCAATGATACGTGGTGTGATTGCGATAGCTTTAGCTGACGCAGTTCGCGCAGCAGTCGCCTTGTCCGCATAGGTGATGTCATTTTTTTGAGAATAGAATATGGAGTAAAGAGAAAAAGCGAGATAGGTTGGTACGTTGAAGCTAAAGCCTTTTTCCAGAGTCGAGGCTTTGCGTGCATATGGATAATCAATCGCGCATCAGGAGTAGCCCCCGCCCCTTGGGTTGATGCAAAGCACTTTGTTTTCTTTTTGTATTTTAATTTATTCAATTTGCATTATTGACAATCGTACAATGACGACCGACTCTGCCTCTAGCACGCCGGTTATCCACGGTGCTCTGTCCGAAACGCATGCGTACGAGGAGCCCTACACCGAACCTGTCGTCGCCCATTTGCCGCAGCAAGCACCCACAGTCGAGGAAGCCTCTGCGCCTGTGCAGGAAGCAGAACGAGAGCCACTCGAAAACATTACCGAGGGAGCGGCAGACACTGATCAGCAACTCACGGTGGCGACAAAAGACGGCGATGCATCAGCGCAAAACGCGGAGCGCGACAAGGAGATAGTCGAGGAGTTTGAATACCTACTTGAAAAGAGCCAGCAGCTATTTTCAGGGCTAAGCGACTTGCCCGAAATCGGCAGCAAGTACTGGATGCCGCACTTTCAACGCACATTTGAAGTATACACCAAGCTGTGGAAGTTTCAGACGCAGCACCGCGTACTCTTGGAGAAGGCTGAGCACTACGGGCTGAAGCGGTGGGAGGTGGGCGAGATAGCATCCAAGATTGGTCAGCTCTACTACCGCTACTACCTGCGCACCAGCGAGACCAACTACTTGCAAGAGGCGTATATGTTTTACGACGCGATTCGTGAGCGCAACTACTTCAAGGGCGAGCAGGAAGTCAAAAACTCTGCCCTGATGATCAAGAAGCTCCGCTACTACGCACGATTCATTGTTGTCTGTCTTCAGATGAACAACGCTCCGATGATGTTGCAATTGCTGGAGGAATTCAAGGCGCTGATCGACATTTACTCGACTACTTTCAATCCCGTAGATAAGATGGAGTGGTCGTTGGTCGTTAAGCAGATGGCCATGTTTATGCAGGCGGTGTGCAGCCCGGTACCCAGCAACCATTCAGGTATGGCGTCGCTGCCGGTTAGCTATCGATTGGTTGCGCGCAGACGTCCTCGGCTGGAGAAGGATGGCTCCAAGTTTCGGCTGCAGGAGGCTGTCATTGTTGGGAATCGTCCGACTCAGATCAAGTTCTCGGAGTTGACCCTGGATATGTACTATATGCTGCAGATGCTCGAGCGTGAACCTAGCACTAAAGAGGCTATTACCGGGTCGTCGACCACACCAGCGATACCAGCCCCCATAGAAACAGCTGAGGGGAGCGCTGCGAGGATCGCTGATGGTTCAACAGCCGATACACCCGAAGCCCCGGATACTGCCACTGATATTGGGGGCTCAGGGGCCCTGGTCGGGAAAGGAAAGGCCGTCGTGAGGGATAAAGCCGAGCCGAGCGAACGAGACAGGGACATTGTGGAGAGGGAGCGGCCAAGTCGACGTGCCAACCCACACAAGTATGTATTGTACCAGCCGAACTTTAGCCAGATCCAGGTGTATCTAGCCAATGCGTTCCGAGAAATAAGCGAGCAAGGCTGCGTACTTTTATACCTGTCCTCTGAAGGCGTGGGGACCGAGGCTCCGAGTACGGCTAACAGTGCTGCAGCGCACGGGTATATCGGGGGCATTGCGACAGCTCGGCGTAGTTCTGGCGAGGCGGCGAAGGACCGCAGTGCCGAGCAGCTCATCAACACTGCGCACCCAGCGGATCTTGTTCCGTACACGCGCAAGCCGTTCTTCCTCGTGGTCGAAAGCGAGAGCTCATCGGCGTACAAAGACATGCCCAACCTATTCAACCAGCCACTGCTCTGCCTCTTATCGCCGACGCAGTACCCGATTACCAGCAACTCGGGTAGCATCTATACGTTCTTTTTGCACTCGCCTATTGTGGCATTCTGCGTCGTATCGCAGATCACGTCAATGGCTGCCGAGCAATGGTCGGAGCTCGAGACACTGTTCATAGAGTTCGAGGACTTGACCTTTGAGCTGCTGAACACCTATGTGGCGGCTTCAAGTCAGGTGCGCAAGTTCCTGGGCGACGACTTTTTGCGCCAGATTATTATTCGCCACATCCTGTGCTGTGTCCTTCTGGACTTGCATCTGGAGTTTGTGAGGCCCGAGCATATGCCACAGTCGTCGCCCGAGCGCTTTAAAGATGTTGTGACTGCGCCAGTGTTGCTGCGAAAGGCTCGCGATATTATTGAGCTGTGCTCGGTTGAGGATCGATATCGCATGTCTGACCGCTCGCCAACGCCTCCTCCTGCCAAGTCACTGTCGCCAACCCAAGAACTGCCGCCAGCATCGCCTCAGCCCATCGCGTCCGAAGTCATCGCTGGTGAAAATGGCGCCAATGATCACTCAGCATCTCCATCCACGTGACTTTCAGTTTGAATCCATCAATATTTTTTTGATACCTTTGCTCTTTTTTTTTGTATCCTTCGCATTTATTTCGAAATTCTGCAATTTTACCTATACAGTACTTTTTAGCGCCAGTATCTTTAGTCGACACTACACACAAGCTGGATACTGTTCAGAAAGAAGCATTGTCCATGGATCCTATGACTTGGACGTTTGAGGGGCTTGTGCAGCGGGCTATGAACGAGCTGCCTCTAGATACCACACGCCAAAACGGACAACGATCGCCGCCAGCCACAGTGAGCCGGGGTTCCAGAGTAAGGTCGTACGACGAGATCTCGGAACAAGTCGCAAACGTACGTAGGCAGACGTTTGGAGATCACAGTGGCACACAGCTATCGACAGCTTTCGACTACTTGGAGTATGCCGACAACCCACGCCGCTCGTCACGTAGACGCACACAACGCGTACTTCTCAATGTACCGCCTCACGAGCCAGCCCCAGTGCCGTCCATGGCTGACCGTCGGATCAGCCTCCGCAGCCTGGCGAACGGTCTGGGTGCCTCTGTCAACCGCAGCGCTGGCAGCTTCCGAGCGGATTCAGTCACCAACAGCAGCAACCGCCGAGGACCTGGCAATAACAGTGCATCGCGTAGCAACCACTTGCAGCACTCGCGCAAGCGCCTGAATGCCGCCCGATCCGACAGCTCGTCGTCGCCACCCGTGGAAAGCATGGACTCTGATCTGTCGGTTGAAGTTTGCATATATACGCAAGGGACCGCGGTTCCCCACAATGAGAGCCCTGAATCCACGCAAACGTGCTTTATCTGCAGCAGCGCCATCGATGGGGATATGGAGGCTGTCAACGCACATATCGACAACTGTCTGGCTCGGTCGACGGATGCAGCTAGCGCCACCCCTGGTCATGAGCCCATGGTTGAGTATGAGTGGAGCGGCCAGCGACGTGTCCGTGCCACGGCCATGATCGAGGGCGGGCTGGTTGCTGCGGGAATCGGCCATGCATCGTCGTCGACGTCTTTGCACAACGACGACGACATCGATGTTGATGCGGAGGACGAGACCAATTTTGGAGCGGCTCAGTACAGCGACAGCAACTTGCTGTTTGCCTCTTCATCTACCAGTCGCAAGGGCTCGCGGCGCGACGATAGACAAGCCCATCAGTTGGCTAATCCGCAGTTCGAAGAGTTTGCGCCCTCGCTTGATGACGGGCCCGAGCCATCCGCTGCTGTGGCGGGTTACCAGCAGGCTACTGGCGGATCTCAGCTCGTCATCGACGCACTCAAAGCGCGTATCCGCGAACAAGACCGTCTCTTGCAATCGGTCCAAAAATGCCTAATTTGCCTAGAGCCCTACGACAAGCCCTGTACATCTATCAACTGCTGGCACGTATACTGCGAAACCTGTTGGCTGCACACACTGGGCACGAAGAAACTGTGCCCGCAATGCCAGCAGATAACGCAACCAACCGATCTCCGCCGCGTCTACTTGTAATATTCTAATATATTTTATTTCGCTTGCAACGCCTTTTGTAAAGTTTGTTTAAGCTCCAAGCCCAGAGTACTGGCGATGTTCTTATCCTTGGTTTCGAGCAAGTAGTTGTCTAAACCGCCCTTTTTGTCAATCGTGCGTAGAATACGCGAGGTCATGCGTAGTTTGAGTTTTTTGTCGAGTATTGCAGAGTACACTGTGACCTTTTGAATGTTGGGGAGCCAGATTCGCCGTGTCTTGTGCAAAGACTTTGGCTTGTTGTTGCCGTGCTGTATGGCCACACCACCGAATAATCCGTCCATGCGTAGCCGGTAGAACGCTGTCGCAGGCCCCCGTAGAATCTTTGTCAAATTCTGGCCCAGCATTATCTGTACTGTGTGCTTCTTTTTTTAGTGAATGAGGAAATTAATACAAAGAAAAGCTTGAATTGCCGACATTCAAGCAATTCAGGCTAAACTTATCTCGTGATTCAAAGTCGCGTGATCTGATCTACAATCAAGCCGATTCATGGGACATATGGGGTGTTCCTTACGTGACGTTCATTGCATGTGAGTTGCTTATGTCCAGAGCACAGGCTTGTGACACATATCTTCCTTTAAATCGCACATGGCAAATATGGCTGTGCTATTAACCGACCGCAAAATTGTGGTAGTGAGCTTATACGCCAAGCGGCAATTTTAACCGAGACATCCTTAGCTATTGTTTTTAGAGAAGAGACCCCAGCATTTTTGTGCGCTAGTTTTCGTCATTCCTCTCTACACTGAGAGTCATTCACCATATTTCTGAAATAAAAGGTGTCATGATTCCAAAGTGGTTGACGTAATCAAAGAAACATTAGTCACGCTTTTCCCTTGTGCCTAAAAGACTAGCCTCTCACTCTCAACAGTCAACGCGTGTCGTGACTTACAGGAAAGTTGGCGTGACAAAGCGTCATGCCTCAGAGGAAAAAAAGTGCTGGCCGACTTTGAGTCAACTTAAAAGGCGAGAGGTCTGGCGCAAAGCCTGTCTTCCAATTCTTCATCCAGCACTCCATCTCTCTCATTTGTTCTTTCGTACCTTCAACACATTTTTACAACCAACCACTGAATATGAGCATAATGCCTTGCAGCCTGGTGTTTAGTGTTCTCTACAGCAAAGAGGGCGTTAGCGCAACTGAAGACGTCAACTTTGATTTAAATGAGGCTACTAACGACAGACATAGCTTTATGTTAGCCCTGAAGCGAGACCTCGGCTTGAGCTCAACTGATGGGTTTCAAGTCGTTTGTGACGAACATGGCGCAACATTTACAAAACAAGAAATGAGCGCCGAACGGTTTGTCAAAAACTGCTACTTGGATGAGGATGGCAAATACAAGGTGTGTCTAATGACTAATGGCGAGTACATGGGATTTGTTGGGAGAACGTTAAGAAGCAGTATGGCCATGTGGGATGCATATATGTTTCTTGCCCGCCTACAGCAATAAACCAGTTCGCTGTTCTTTGCCACCTGCTTAACTACCCATTAGGCAATACACTTTGCGTGTATATCCGTTGTTTTTAGTTCTTTTATGTATGCTACGCAGTTGGCGTGATAGCTTTATTTTTGTAAATATACTTTTTGAAATGCGACAGCCGGTTTTGACAAATAAAACATGTATGTCGTGTTTCACTTTTATTCTAAAGTTTTGAGAGCAGACAGATTCTTGTTTGGCAATGGCTTACACGTCCTTTGAAAGGTCTTTTAGCTAGTAGCAAAGCTCGGTTTGCAGATTTGCAAAAGCAAGTAGCCTTTGGTTTGAGCTCTTTGTTCGCACCTTTGTCCAACAAAACTGTGTTTCCGGCAGTAACGGCGAGACTTGAAACATGGCGTAGTTTTGGCAAGATTGAAAGGTCTTTGACGCACATTTTTCTTTTCCTAAAAGAATGTCCTCGCTCCAAATCCAGGGTAGAGTTGGCTGGAAGCAAAGAAGCTTCTTTCCTGTTGATTGGGGACGAATAGTAAGGGGCTGTCCTCGTTGACTTTAAGGCGGCTAAAAAGGAGAGGGTTGGAATATGGTTCGCCCCCTTCAACTCTCTTCTCCACACTTTACATTACTTCTGCTTTTCTCCTTCCTCTGGTTTTTATACAAGCACATACTTGCACCAACTACTGAATATGAGCGTAACTCCTCGTACCCTAGTCTTCAACGCGGTCTATAACAACGGTGGTAAGGAGGCTAGCATAAGCTTTGAATTTCTTCTTAATGACGAAACTAATGACTGGGAACCGTTTATGAATAAACTGACAACCGATCTTAATTTGGGCTCCGTTATCAACTGGAAAGTTGTTGGTGACGTAGACGGTACAACATTTGCCAAGGGTACGAGCGTGGAGAACTTTATCAGATATTGTACGAAGGTTGAAGACAAATACGTTATATACTTAATGACTGTAAGCGAGTACCTAGCATTTGTTAAGAGAACTCTAGGTTAGCGAATTGCTCTTTGGAAAGCATACATTGGTGACATCCGCCTATACCAGGAATGAAACACGTTTGTAATAGTTTGCAACCCAGTAGTTGTTTCTTTGGCTTGAGTGTTTGCGCAAGTGTTTGCCATTTTTGACGTACTAATTGTTTCTTTTTTAGTTCAGGTTTAACTTTATTATTAATGGATACAAACTGCTGTTTTTGTTCTCTTCCCTTTTTGCCGCTAATATTCAAGTCTAACTCCAACACATCATTGACACTGAATGGCCGCTTTACGCTTGGCGCCAGATGACGGCCAAGACTGGAAGATGACATGACTTTACAGCTAGTGTGGGGCCATGGATAGGCCGAAAGTGGGCTTAAGAATGATTTTAAAGATATTCTTTGAATACAAATGGACGAAGGCTGAGAATTGTGTTAAACTTTGGAGATGACATGCTCAAAAAAAGCTCGGACATTGAGAGGCTCGAGAAAAACAGGCATCCATGCTATATTCTTCATGTATCGACAAAAATAAGCCCTTTCCTCAACACTGCATAATGTGACTGTATATTAGTGGTGTGATGCGTGGGCAGTTGAAGAGGTTCAGTTGATTTTTTCTCCTTTAAGCAAAGGGCTGGCATCGCCCCAAGTCACAACCGTTGATTGGGACAAGAAAGCATGACCCCTCCTATATCCATGAAAGGAAAATGTGACGCTTGGGAAGGCGGTAGTTGAAATTCTTGAAAAAGAGTGAAATTCCACCTGGGATTGTCCTTCTGCCCTGCTAACAAACTCCATTTCTCGCATTTCCATTTTCTTTGTTGTTGTCAAGCACTCCATCTTTGCCTAGAAGATTTCAAGTGAACCATTGCAGACCAAGACAGAGCCGCCATTGAGTATGAACGAAACAACTGAAGTTTACAAGTTCCTAGTTCACTATAATGACAATGGCTACGAGAGAGGTATAGAGATGGACTTTAACCTACACGCCAGGTCCAATAGCAGGGAAGGCTTTA
>JANBUP010000010.1:7499-23004 GCA_027579525.1 Coemansia furcata | reverse complement strand
TAAAAAAAGTAATAGCTGAGTTAATATACCATGTCGGCAGTATTCATCCAAAACTTGTTCCGCAATATTTTGGCCATAGTCTGCTCAGCCATGGACATATGGACGAGATAACCACCAGTCGAAGGATGGGCGGGTAGGATCTGCGAAAAGTTGGGAGAAGACGTACGAATTGGGGACACCCACGTTGGAGTACCATGGCCAAAGTCGATGCGGTACATGGAAAACCGCGACATGTTCGACAATACCAAAGGCCTCTTTGCAATGGAAAATGAAAGTTGACCCATGAAGCATGTTGTGTCCTTATGGAACGTATCGACAATTTGCCCAATATACTGAGAGTCAACTCCATTTACCAGCTGGCGCACGCTCTTAGCAATCAAAGTCAGCGACTGTTCGTTATCATTGCTGGTCATACTCTCCATTGAACTGACAAGACATGTGGTAATAGCCGCATTTCCAGTGTACCTAGCAGTTCTTAGACCTTCCAATCGTGACCGCATATCAACAACAACTAGCGTGTAAAAGCTGGCATCCGGCGCGTACCTAGATGGAAACAAATACGAAGTCAGTGACGACAAGTAGCTGGCCGAAGTAGAATCCTGCTTGCACTCGGCCACACTTTGGGCAACAGTCATGGTGAGAAGTGCGGTAAGAATGTCGTTGTCAGAAAGGCGCTCACCACTGGAGAGATATTCCTGAACTGAAGTGCGTAACCCAGCGAGTCTGCTTGCGGGAATATGAAATATGTGACCCTCCATGGACCTGAGAGAGATAGTTGCACCGAGCAGCCTAGCTCGAGTTTTGGGGGATAGCCACGCCAGCCATCTAACGAGTGGCCCAGTCGCAGTAATCATTTCTAGGGTCAGCTCGTCAAGCGCCTTGCGACCTTCTGGCAAACTTTCGAATAGAGCACTGCGCTCATAACTGCAATAATACGCGGGCGGCTCGTTCGTGGCATTGTATCTGCACATCCACCGACATAGTTCGGCCCAACGGTTGATAAACTCGCCATACCCAGTTCCATCAAATACGTAATGCGCAACGCTGACAAACAAAATGACGCCGCTGTTATCCCGTAGCCTTACCACATGTACGTTTGCCGCTTTCATATCGCCACTCGAATCGGCGGTATTAACCGGTCCGACTGTAGCAACTCCATCAGGCAAGGCATCCCAGCTAAACTTGGAAGCCTGGAGGTCACGGAAGTGCACGCTGCTTTGCGAGACTAGGAACTCGGGAAGGTTTAGCTTATCCTTGTCGACTACAATTTTGGCGCGCTGGCTGCCATCGACCTCTAAGCGCCCAACCAGAGCCGGAAAATCTAGCAAAGTCGTGTAAAACGACTCGCGCAACAGCTCAGTAAGCATAAATTCGGAATCTGTGGCATCGTTGCCGTAGTAAAAGTAGAACTGCATGTTGATAAGTGATGAGATCAGATCCAAGGTGCACAAGTCAATGGTCTGTGACTGTATGCCACGCAGCAGATTGTCCATTGTTATGATAGCTGTTAAATTAGTGTATGATAAAAAAGAGTGGATATATGCTAGAAAAGTAAAGTTCTAGTGCCGGTGCCTCCACACCCGCTCAAGTTTTATACCCTTTTGGCATGGTTGGTTTGCTGATATTTGACTTGATACAAAACAATCAAATGGATGTGGTGGCGTGTGAGAGAGATGTACCGCATTAGACATTGTGTGAAAATTAGACATCATTCTAAGTACAATTGTGACTGTGCACCTGTTGCTTTAATTTGACAAATATTTAGGCCACTGTTGCATAGGCCCCATTCGCACAGGTAATATCAGCCCATCATGGCTTGGCATTGTCATTTTTTTCCCTGCGCCGTATTTCTCCGCGCTAATGGCAGCCAATATTCCTTGAGTGCAAGATGCGATACTGCCTAAAAGTGTAAAGATTGGGATATAAGAGATAAGAGAACCTGCGCCAATACAAATGTCAAACTATATCTAGGCATGTTGCTTACACGAACTATACCAAAATCTAAGATAATATGGAAATGGGTCCACAGTTTATCACCAAAATATCTAGCTCCATTTGGATACTTGAATGTTTTAACGTATAGGTTGTCTAAAAATAATTTATATTCTAGAAGCAAAATTCCCACCAATACTCGCAGATGTGTGCTGTGGCCTGCGTTCGGTGCCACTCTGGCAAGATGGAAAGTCATGAGTTCCAGGTTGCGATAGAGATTTGTGTCGTTTAGCGTGGAAGTTGTTTCAGTACAACTTTTTTACCTTAAGAGTAGTGGCGCAACCTGTGCGAATATCCAAACAATGCAAACGACGTCATATGCGGCACCCATTTTCATGCCGTGGCTCTCTTTCCCACACAAGCTATTGACAGAATCTGCGCGGCGTACACTTCCCATGGCATTTAGGTCTGGAAAAGAATAGTGTCATCCTCAATTTTGTGAATGTAAAGATAAAATTTTCAGAGGCTAGTGCTTATTTTGCTTAAGCTCCTCATTTCTAATCTCCTATGTCATTCACCGGTATGAAGCTATATCTATTTACATTGGCAGTCGCCGCCATCGCCGTTGCCGTGCCTCTCAAGGAACGCGACTGTGTTATTCTTCTGGGACGCCTGTGGTGTGGCCTAGATCCTCCTCAAAGCTAGCATCTCTTAGTTTTAATAGAGACGTAACAATCAACAACTTAACAGCTCTGAGGGACATTCAACATTGTCATTTCTATTGACATATATGATACATAATGAAACGAGTGCTCAAAGCTACACAGAAATGGATGAGGTTTTATGACGTAGTGGCATGGTGCAGGAAAGAGCATTGAGAGTAAAGGAATTGGCGTTTAAGCGAAGCTACCCCAAAAAATTTCTCATCGAAAATAGTGTAAAGACAATGAGCTGATAGTGAGCCACCTTGTTTCGTGTGGTTTTCGCGCATTGTTGCGTCAGCAAAAATAGTCTGTCTCCCCTAAAAAGGTATTGCTTTGCAAATAGTGGCGTGATTTGGTGAATAGCCGAAAACACCCCCAAGCCGAGTTTTTATCCTTTGATTCCCTTTGAACAAAAAGGCTAGCCTATTTTTAAGTCACGTCTGGCATGTTCGAGAAGAGAATAAATGTGGAGGGGTATTGGGTTTGTGGCGAGTATTGAAACTCTTTTTAAAAGGCCAGAGTTCGGCAAGGCCTGTTCTTCGAACGTTCCAACAAACGCTCCTCCTCTTCTCATACTTTATGCTTTTTTTGTCTAATACGCCATCTTTGCCTAGAAGACTCCAAGTAAAACATAGCTGACTAATAGTTGAGACATCATTGAATATGAGCGAAACAATTGACATTTACAAGTTCCTTGTCCACTATAATGACAATGGCGGTGTGAAATGTGTAGAGACAGATTTTAACCTATATCCCTGGTCTAATGACAAGACAGGCTTTATTAGGACTATGGAGGGCATACCTGAATTAGAGCAGTATACCAGTCTGAGGATCGTTGATAGTCAGGGTGCGATATTTGAAGACGGTGCAACAGTTGAGCAGTTCAAGAGCAAATGCGAAATGACAGGCGAGAGATATATAGTTCATCTCATGACTGACGAAGAATATATAAAGTTTGTACTCAAGAGTTTGCGCTACAGGTGGTGAGCAATCGGATCAAAATTGTTGCGTTTTCAAGACATTACTTGAGTAAAAAAAAAAGACACTCTAAATAGACCTGGCTTACTTTTGAATCCTTTTTAGACAATAAATACGACAGAAAATACTATGAGAAGAAAAATAAGACTAGTTGTGAATGGCGCTCTGCTTGACGACAATAAGCATGCTGCGTCCAGAACCAACGACATTTATAGTGCCCTCAGTCTGCAGTTCGCGGATGACCTGGTCAAACAAGCGAGGAGGAACAGGCGAGTACGACTGCTCGTTGAGGCGCTCCAACCAAGTCTGATAGGTGGCGCTATTGCCCGAGTGAGGAGAGTCGGGGAGTGCGTTCTCCAAGGTCGCAGCATTAGAAGATGAACGCACAGCCGAGAGCAGCAAGTTGCGGGTCTCGCGCTTGATAGCGTCCAGTTGGCGGCGGTCGCTAGCGGCAAAGCCAGTGTTGAGCAAGTCGAGATCAATAAGGCCGGTGCGTGGGTCGGTGGCAGATTCGCGCAGAGCCTCGCGCATAAGCTTGGATGCCTCATTGACGTCACTTGCGTCGACCGATTCGGACAGACGCATCTTGGCATGGGCTTCAGCCATGCGGATCATGGACTCTAGCTGACGCGCGGTGGCGGTAACACGGCCATTGGCGCTGTTGCCAGCCTGCACGGCGGCAGAGGTCGTGTTGGCGGCGGCCGTGTCGCGACCCATGCGGCGCAAATCAACGTACGCCTGGACTAGCGCGGTTGCTGCCTCGTCCGTGATGGTAGGTTTGATGTAGCGCCGAGCGTAAGCGATATAGCGTGTCAGCTTCTCTGTGGGCACCATGGGGATACTATCTGCGTTGCTGACAGTAGCCTCATCGGCGCTGGTTTCGTCAGTGTACAGTCCGACAATGTGGCGGGCCAGACGGCGGTCCATGGTCTCGTCAACCGTGTCGAGCACAATAAACACTAGATCAAAGCGGGAGACCAGAGTCGGTGGTAGGTTCATGTTTTCCACAATGCTCAGGTCCTTATCCCACTTGCTGTTCACAGGGTTGGCGGCGGCCAGAATAGAGCAGCGGGCGTTCAGCGACGTGATGATACCGGCCTTGGCAATAGAAATGGTCTGCTGCTCCATGACCTCGTGGAGCACGGAGCGAGTGGACTCTGACATTTTGTCAAACTCGTCAATTGCGCACACACCATCGTCGGACAACACCAGAGCTCCGGATTCGAGCACCAGTTGGCGGGTATCAGGGTCACGCGTGATATAGGCGGTAAGACCGACAGCTGAACTGCCCTTTCCCGAGGTGTAAATACCGCGAGGCGCCAAAGAATGCACAGCCGAGAGCATCTGCGATTTAGACACACCAGGGTCGCCAACGAGCAATACGTTGATGTCGCCACGGGAGCGGGGAGCGCCAGCACGGGCAAACTGCTTGCGCACACCGCCAAACAGCTGTAGCAGCAACCCGCGCTTGACATCATCCATCTCGTAGATGCTCGGGGCAACTGAGCGCGAGAGGATGTCAAAGAGACGCGGGTCGCGCGACCACCGCTTAAACTCGTCAATCTCATGCTGCGTGAAGGCCTGGTTCTTGGAATCATCAGCATCGGCGCCATCTGAGGCAGCCAAAGCCAGCTCGCGCTGTGGGTCGACGACGGCCTCGGCCACGTCTAGGCCCTCTTTGGTGGTGCGCTGTACACGACTGCGGCCCAGGCGGCGAATATGCACAATGTCGATGTACGTGCGGTAGATTGCCTGCACTGTGCGGTTGCGGGGGTTGGTGCGGACTGGCACGCCACGGTAAATGCCAGTAATCTCCAGACGATCACCAGGCTTGGCCACATCGACTAGCTCGTCGTGCATAACCAGCGTCACTGTGTGAGGCGTCTGCCCATCAGGGATGACTTCAGGAGTCTCTTGCAGCCGCGACAGTTGCTTGTCGGCAAACGAGCTGCGGTTGTGCACCAGCTCAATGCACTCCTTCTGTAGGCACGACGTGTTGCCGCACTGCGTGGGCTCGTTGATAACGCCGCGATCGATGCCCACGGTCGTTGTCCAGTCGCAATGGAGGCACCGGAAAAACGCACGCTCCAAATCCGGAATAACCGACGACGAGCGGATGAGCATGCCGCGCACGCACACCATCTTGTCAATATCGCTGGGGTTGAGATCGCGCATGTTGACCGAGGTGCTCAAGTTGTACGGCCGCACCTTGAGATCCGACTGCGCCAGATCGACGTCGGCGGTGGGGAACTGCTCCAAATACAATTCCGTAAGTACATAATCCATGATGGGCACAACTTCTTCGGGGTAGTTAACGAGCTGCCTGTACAAGCCCTGCGACAGCGGGTAGGCCTTTAGATTCTGCGCATCGAGGTTAAGCTGGAAGATCTCAGAGTCATGCATACGCTTGAGTAGCTGCGGGTACACGGGCTCATTAAGCTCAGCATCAGACATGTCGGCACTGTCGGCCGGCGGCCGGTGCTTGGGGGTAAAGTGCAGCAAAAAGTCCTTGAACGCACTCATTACATCGCGTACATGGACGATGGTACCCCAGATCGTACGGATTTCCTTGGGCTGCGCTCCCCCTTCAGATGGCCTGTCGCTGGGCTCGATACCACCCAGCTCGGACGACAGCGCTTGTGCGCGAGATCCCAAGTCACCACGACGGTGCCCGCTGGCCATCCTGGCCGGCTGCACGGTCATACTCATGCTGTCCAGCTGGGAGGATAATGCATCAGAGTAGCTGACTGCCATGCCCGCCGTCGCCAGCTGGCTGCTGTGCCCAAAGTTGAAGCCGCCACCAGGTGTCGATGGCATGTCGCTATACCCCAGACGTGGGGATGAAGAGAGAATCGCGTTGCTGCTACGTCCCGCTGCCGCGCGTCCCGTTTGGCTCGCTCCCTGCTGCGACTGCTGTTGCCGGTTGCGGCCAACTGGTAGTGGCGGTGGCGAGAACGGTGCTGGTGTTGCAGGGAGCATGTTGTACTCATCCCCACCCATGTTAAAGTCCTCGACATCCGAGTCTTGGCCAAGTACTGGCGAGCTTGAAGGGTCACCCGACATTGTTAGCTAATTGTTTTTTGCGTAAGATTAGCTCGATTCAAACACCAAAAAGGAAAAAAAGGGTGCGCGCAAAGTGCAATAATAAATAAAAGATAGCAAGGGGGGAAAAATGCGATGCACAAAAAGGTTTTTGCCTTGAAGTTTGTTTAGACTATGCGCTAAAGTAAACACTTCTAAATCGATCAGCGCATCAACTCAGTAACCTGATCAGCGGATGATTTGGGAAGTGGTATTTGCGCAGCACATCCATTCGCTGCCGCTTCGTTTTCCTTTTCTACTAACTGTCGCGTTTCTTTTTCTCGCTTGTATTATTTTTTTTACTCGTTTACACCCTGTTTTCTTTTGCTCATTGTGTCTGGCTAAATGCACGACATTTTTGTGGCCTAAATTTCTCATGTTTACCAATGGTGTCGAAAACCCTGCTTCTAGGGCAAAGCATTTAATCGACAGCGCAAAGCAAGCATCGGTCTTGGAGCAACAGGACTATGTCGAGCTGCAAAAGATTATGGAAGATTTACTTGAAGGCATGTTTAGCCCTGGAAGCTCGTTTAGCTCTCCGGGCAGTGCTGGCGGCGCCGAGGCCGGACTGTACTTGGTTGGCGAGCTGCTGTCTAGCATCTCGATTACCCGGCTCTATGAATGCGGTGTTCGCTCGGCGGCGCTGATTCTAGGAGCTATGCCAGCAGCCGTCGCCAATATATCCAGCCAAGGAGGCAACGAAGCGTCTTCTATATACAGCTCACAGATCACTGACGTGTGCTTGTCTAAACTGGCTAAAGCCGTTGACGAGCTTGGTCAGCAGCTGGAAAAGTCTGTGTCTACGTCTAGCACAAACGATTCCGCCAGCGTGGTGGACTTACTTCAACTAGCAACAGTATGTGCAGAGTGTACTAGCGAAGCCGTGGAGCGATTATCGGGGGCGGGTGACGATGGACTGCTAAAATCGCCGGCGATCTGGAGATCAGCTTTGGACGGCACTAGTGCCGTGGCATTGCACGTCTTTAAGATGTACGAGGGCGGATGTCGATTCTACACGTTATGTACAAACCCCGTTTTGAGGCGTCAACCGCAGTGCAGCGTATTATACAAGGCATCAGAGAGGCTTATCATGCTCTCGTCGGCGGTCTTTGGCTCAAAGTCTCACTTGGCGCAGGACTCAGGTATGAAGCGGTCGCTGTTATTGCGGTACTGTGAGCGCACGCTGGGAGTCCACAAGACTATGCTAAACTCGGCCCCTCTGTTTAAGGCTGTATGGCAGTCGTTGTGTACGATAGTCACCACGTTTCCGGCCGGCGTGTCGTTCGACGCTGCCGGTCTGTGCCTCAAGGTATCCCTACAGTCATGCGATACGGCACGTCTGCTAGCAGCACAGTTGGTCACACTTTTGCGGCAAACCAAGCTGTCTGAAATGCGCGACCAGAGAGTCGAGCAGCGCGTTACTAGGGCTATGGCGTTTATCAGGTTTATCGTCTTTCAGATGCCCAACCTCTTGTCTCGAATCCGTGCTACCGAGTCTGCAAGCAAAAGCACCGACAGCGATTTTACCGTAGCTGCCTCTGTATTTACCATGGTGGACGTCATTTTTGGGGAACTGGCCTGTGGACAGACGCTTTGTCGAACGTCTTTAAAGTCGTCTACGTTGATCCAGCAGGTGATAGACACGTTTATTACCAAACTGTTGGTATCTCTGTTTACGCATTATTTGTCGCCGATTACGGAGTACTTGGACTCGCTGAAAGCGTGTATCAGCGGCAATGGCAGCCTACCTACGGCTCAAATACCCTTGTTTCCAGGAGTGCGGCATGCAGTAGCGAATCGCGAGATTTTGCAGATAATGGCGACCAATATTGATGCCTTTACCACCGATCAACAGCAGACGCTTCTGACTCGCGGGACTGGTCTTATACACGCCATTGCGCTATCCATAGACCGCGATATTGTCTCTGCACTTCCCTATGCTACGGCCGATGCAGACCAAATATGCGCTGATCAGATGTCCACGGTGACTGACTCTGAAAAATTGGTGCAAGCAGTGGCCCTTTGCGCGACGAAAGTTGCCTCGCCAGTACTCTTTGGATACTGGGAGACCGGGGCGCTTGCGGCTATAGTGCAATCGCCTCAATCTAGCTTGGGAGCGTGGGTCATCGCAGAGTCCTGGATCGTGCTGGCTAAGCATGTTCTGTCTGGCGAGTTGGTCTTGTCGACGGTCGTTGGAATTATCGAAATGTGTGTCTCCAACCACTCGTCAGATGTCAGCCAGTGTGCGGCCGTGCGGCGGCTTGTTTCGGGTCTGACTTCGACTCGTAGCGATGGTGAGCGAGATCGGCTATTGTCCGATATTAGTCAGAAGCTCATGCGGTCGAATGACCCAACGAGAGCCTCGAGTATATGCGCGCTGGTGCCTTGGACGACGTTTGACAAGTCGGCGGCGATGCCGGGGTTAGCTTGCAACGTGGCAAAGCAGATGATTACGTATCTGGGTAATGGACAGCCCAGTCAAAATGCCAAAGCTTTTGCAGCGCTTGCGGCTCTGGCGCCCGCAATTGCTAAGCAAAAGGCTGTGGGTAATCGTGAACTGATATCTGACATTTGCACAAATGCGTATTCAGCGCTTGAGCGATGCTGTGCCGCGCAAGACTCGGACACTGCCAGCCAGTGTATCGCCGAAGCGCTGTTGTCTGCAGTGTCACAACTAGGCATCGGGAACACTGTGCATGCAGGGCGCCTGCTTGAATTGTGTGCTAAAAACCTTGGTTGCCCGGCTTTTGAAGGACCCAAGACGCTGTTCCAGCTGTCAGAGTTTGTCGGAGTATTTGTCGCAGTCGACTTGGGACAGCCATCAGCGTCTACAATAGTGCAACACATGAGCCAAGTAACCGCGCACTTGTTGGATGTCAAAAGACCGTGGATCATACGACACGCTGCGCATTTGCTGATTGTCCGTTTTGCTTCAGAGTCGACGTCTTCGTCGGTCATCGAGTCGCTTGTGCCGGGACACATGCAGTCGAGCTTGGTTGACTTTATACAGCATGTGCCCGCTGGCGCGCCTTTGGAGGGCGAGAATGCTGGCGACCAGCGAAGACTGTTGTACAGGAGTGTTTTTGACCTGGCCCTTCGCTCCAATGCTCGTAGTTTGGCTCCTCTAGGCAAGGAGGTGAATGTCGTAAACCGCCAGTCGCTAGTGGATGCGATTCGAGCGCTATGCACCCGTCTCGATTCCGCAGGCCGCGATGTGGCTGAGGTGGCGGTCCAGGCTGAACTGACACGGCTCGCACAAACCATCGAGCGAGTGCGACAACCCGGAGAGTGGAGCTAAATCGGCGCAGCTCATGTGATTATACATAACCACATGGATATGTCGAATTGCTATCGCCACGTAAGAAAATTGGAGGTGTTGATATTAGCGTGTCTAGACATTCCTTTTCACTTTTTAACTTGTATACTTTTAATGTCAGAGTACTTGGCGATAGAGCTCGGCAAGTTCGGCGTGGACGATGAAGCGATTGTGGAATATTGTGTGGGATTGCTAGAGGATGCGAGCATGGATGACGAGGAAAAGCACGAGGCGATAGTAGGGTACTTGGAGGCAACCGAAAGCGAGCAAGACTTTGCGGCGATAGTAAGCAAGGCGCTTAAACTGGTGGCTGGAGATAAGGCGCAGCGCGAGCTTGACGCGCAGGAGCAAGCGCAGCAGGCGCTGCGGGGGGCGCTGGAGAAGGAGCGCGAGGAACTCCTGCGCGACGCACAGGACAGCAAGCCCGTGCCTGCGAGCAGGCAGCTGACGGCTGAGGAGCGGCGGCAGCGCGAGCGCGTGCTAAAGGCCTACGATGTTGCAGCGCCTGAGATCGTTGAGGGGGCGAATGGCGAGGCGGAGATGGTGTATCGCGAGCACACGGATGAGCAGCCGGGGCTGGAGAGGAACACGAATGCGCAGATCGTGGCGGACAAGGAGCGTGCTCAAAGGGAGGCTAATCGCACGGCGCACCAGAAGAAGAAGGAGCGCGAGAAGGAGCTGCTGGAGAAGGACAAGCTGAGGAAGGAGAAGGAAAAAAAGCGCACGATGAAAAACGAAAAACGTCGAATGTGAATATCGATCGCCTTGCTTAAAAAAAAAAGGCACATGGGGGTGGTGCTTCCTGTGACTTTTTTATCTTCCTTTTTTTCAAACTTTTCAATATTGCTGAATTTATTTGTCATTTTATCGTTACTTGCACCAATTCAAGCACCTATTTTACAGTCATGTACTCCTTGCTGGTTCGCACATGCGCTATTAGAGCTCGGGGACTGTCAGGACGGTGGCAGCATAGGGCGGCCATGTCTGACCGGGCGCAGGCGCTGTTTGAGGGCATTAGGCAGGGCGACCGCGCAGCGCTGGCACGAGGGATAACGCTGGTGGAGTCGACGAGGGTGGACCACCAGCAGCAGGCCCGGGAGCTCGTCTCGGCGTGTGTGGGGGTGGAGCGGCAGCGGCGCACGCTGCGGATTGGGCTGACGGGGACGCCGGGGGTGGGCAAGTCGACGTTCATCGAGGCGTTCGGGATGCTCCTTCTGAGCAAGGGGCACCGCGTGTCGGTGCTGGCGGTGGACCCATCGTCGTCGCGGTCGGGCGGGTCGATTCTCGGGGATAAGACGCGGATGCAGGACCTCAGCGTGGCGGCGGGCGCTTATGTGCGGCCGTCGCCGAGCCGCGGGTCGCTGGGGGGCGTGGCGCGTAACACGCTGGACTCGATTATCCTGACGGAGGCGGGCGGGTACGACATCTGCCTCGTCGAGACCGTGGGGGTGGGGCAGTCCGAGACCATGGTGGCCGACATGGTCGACATGTTCGTGCTCCTCCTGCAGCCCGGGTCGGGCGACGAGCTGCAGGGCGTCAAGCGCGGCATCATGGAGCTCGCCGACCTCGTCGTCATCAACAAGGCCGACGGCGCCCTAGCCATCCCCGCGAAGCTGACGCGGACCGAGATCATGAACGCCCTGCACCTGATGATCCCCAGGAGAACCTCGTGGACCCCTAAGGTCCTCAGGGCATCGGCCGTCACCGGGTACAACTTGGAGCGCGTGTGGGAGACCGTCGAGCTGTACTTTTCCAAGCTCCGGGAGTCTGGCGAGTGGGATAGCCTGAGAGCCGCGCAGCAGGAAAAGTGGATGTGGCGCGAGGTCACCAATCTGCTGCTGACGCGGCTGAGGCGCGATCCCGAAGTAAGAAAGCTTGCGCAGGCGCTTGAGGCTGACGTAGTTAGCGGCGTGGTTCCGCCAGGCATTGCAGCAGAGCAGATTGTGGAAAGGTTCCTTCTCCGTGTATAGATAGATATGTAATTGTAGTGCGTATATTTTAGAGTTGGAAGTACAGTTGAGGGATTGGAGATGAGTCTTTTTTGGAGCTAGACGATGCTGAGGGACCGCTTTCCTTCTATCGCAAAACAAAAATGAGGGGGGTGTTTGATTAGTAAAACAGCGATGATGATGTAGATGGCTCGCGTGCTTGGATATAGGTTACCTTTGTTGCTGTGGACTGTATACAGGAAACGCGCTATTGTGTCGACCTCATCGACCATGTGGCCCGAAAAGTGGCGATTGACAGCCATTACCAACTCATCCTTTGACGAGCGCGCCTTGACATTGAGCTTGAACACCTGCCGATACTTTCGCAGCACGTGGATATTCAGTGAGTTAAAGTCCAGCTACAAGGAAGATTATGCATGCTTTGTCTGTTTAGTAGTGTTTGGGCGATTATCCCGTTATGTCTTGTGTTTGGTTTGCTTACCTGTGAGTACTTTGCTACACGATAAGAGAGAAATGTAAATGTGTGGTTAGCGCGAATTGCAAACACGGACGATGGATAGTGTCGGTTACTGGTTTCAAGTTACCTTGTGCGCGAGCAGCAGACGAGGAACCTCTGCCGGGGGCTATGGAGGCGGCGTGCTGGCGGCCGCTGTTGGCTGTGGTGGCAACCGCGGCGGCGGCGGCGGCGGCGGGAATAGCTGGCGTGGCGGTGGCCAGCGGGGCTTTTTGTCGAGGAGCCATTGAAATAGAAGAGGGGAAAGAAAAATTAGTAAAGATAACTTTATAAAAGGAACTGGAGAAGAAAAAGGGGAAGACGTTGTTGGCACTCGGGAAAAAAGTAAAAAAAAAGTCACGCTTTTGGTGATCTCTCCCTCTCCATCTTCAGGGCTTGCCAGCTAATTGATCCGCGATAGGCCTGTTGGATAATTTTATCTTTAGTTTAATTTCGAAAAAAGTAATTCTAAAATAGTAGCACATTTGCCAGCACCCTTCTGCATCTCTACATAGCATCCACCGGCACACTCTAGTTCCGGGAAGAGAGAGAGACCTCTGGCAACAACAAAAATGCAAATGGCCTTGAGACTACACGCAGGCGTCCGCGGTCTAGGCGCCCAGGCCGCCCGCGCATGGCCAGTGGCCCGGAGGACCGGGGGGGCCATGCCGTGGCGCACCTACGCCAGCCCAGCAGGAGGCAGCAGCTCCCCGTCGCCGCTGCGGGTGGGCGATCCGCGCTACGGCGCCAGCAGCGCGCACGAGGGGTACCGGCGGTACCAGGAGGCGGCGCAGCGGCGGAACGCCTCGGGGCTGCTTTACGTCAGCGCATTTGTGATCTTCTTCCTGGGCAGCTCATACGCCGCCGTGCCCCTATACCGCCTGCTGTGCAAGAGCACGGGGTTCATGGGCACGCCCAAAACGGAGCCGACGATTCGCGATGCCGAGACGCTGAAGCCGCTGGAGGGGCATCGCCGGCTGCGAATCAACTTTGCTGGGCAGGTGTCGACGTACCTCGACTGGTCGTTTAAGCCTGAGCAAAGGCAGGTGTCGGTTGTGCCTGGGGAGACCGCCCTGGCGTTCTTCAAGGCGTATAATAACTCGGATAAGCCGATTGTCGGCATTGCCACGTACAATGTCTTGCCCGACCAGGCCGCACCCTACTTTAACAAGATCCAGTGCTTCTGCTTTGACGAGCAGCAGCTGGATCCGAAGGAGGAAATTGACATGCCTGTCTTTTTCTTCATTGACCCCGAGTTTGCCGATGATCCGCTGATGGACGACATTGACACAATTACCTTGTCGTACACCTTTTTCAAGGCTTCCGGCCGTTGAGTCTAGAACACTAACCACTTTCCAAATATCCGAAGTTATTTTTTGATAATAAAATAAATGCTAGATTTTATTTCTATTGTCGTTTGTTTATAAGGAGTGACCAGTGAAAATGTGCAGCTAGAGCTGATTGCTTGTGTGGCTGACTGTGCCTCCATTTATGCCTGCCTAGCGATTGGTTTTGGACCCTTTTTTTACTTATGTCGCGGATAAGGGCCAACAACCGACGAAGAAAGATGTTCTTGGCAGACGACGACGACAATATAAATAAATAATCTACGCCGTTGCGATAGAGAGGCATCGGGTGAACCTCTTTTCTTTCGCTTGACATTCTACATTTTAACCCTCAACAACTAGCAACACTTTTTTTATTTTTAGCGACAATGGCTCACGGATTTATTGATTCGGTCAAGGAAAAGGTCGAGTCCGCCATCCACAAGGCAAGCAGGCGGCTGAGCCACGAGACCGAGCAGCAGGGCAAGGACACCGCTGCTGAGACTGGCAAGGACAGCGCAGCCCAGAATCTGGGCCAGCAGGGCGAGCAAATGTCCCACGAGCAGGGCGTCAAGGACATGGCGCAGCAGGGGCAGCAGCAGGCATCGTCCATGGGACAGCAGGGACAGCAGCAGGCATCATCGATGGCGCAACAGGGGCAGCAGCAGGCGTCGTCCATGGGCCAGTCTGCCGTCGACCAGGCCAGAGGCCAGATTCCAGGCCAGACCCAGATGCCTCAGGCACCCAATCCCACTCAGGGCGGCTACGGCCAGTGAAGAACATCAAGTATCCCAGCTTTTACTATTCAACATATTGCGACTAAATGAAAGTATAAAACACCCAAACTGTGTATATATTTTTGATACATATAAATCTAATTATTCGGATGTCTTGCCTAATTGTGCCTCGAGCTTTGCGAATTCCTTGTTAGCTTGCGATTCGAGCTCGTCCTCGACGCTCTCGACGCCTAATACCTCGGGAATATAGTAGGTCAGCATACCCTCGACGCCATGCTTGAGGGTAACCGAGCTGGACGCGCACCCGCGGCACGCGCCGCGAAGCCTGATCCTGACAACGCCCGTGGCCTCGTCAAAGGAGACAAAGTCCAGGTCGCCGCCATCCTCCTGGATGGAGGGCCGCACCCTGGATTCCAGCAGCTCCTTGATCTCCGAGACAATCTCCGAGTCCTCCTCCACGCTCTTTGACTCGTCAGCCGAGGAGTCCTCGCGGATTAGCGCGCGGCCCGAGGCAAAGTGGTCCATTATGGCGGCGTAGATGTCGGGCTTCATGAGCTGCCACGGGTGGTCCGAGTCCTTACGCACAGTGACAAAGTCCGATCCGTACATTATGCCCTTAACGCCCTCGATGGCAAACAGCCGCGTAGCCAGCGGCGACTTTAGCCCCTCGCGCGGGCTGGTGTACTCCACCGTGCGCATATTGCTCGTGGCTCCCTCGCTGCCGCCGAGCACGGGCACCCCGGGAATGAACTGTAGGGCGTCGGCGTTGGGCGTAGTTGCTGTCTGTATAAACATCGTCCGCCGCAGCTGGTGAACCGCTGGGCGAATCGGCTGCCGACCCGCTAGTGCTATGGATAGTGTCGGGCGGGACGCATGGTAGTTCCGTGTCGATATAGAGGCTAGCGTCGATGGCGTGGATACGCGCCGAGCACAGAGAGAGGCATATGGTGTCTGTCGCAGCACACGGGATATACAAGACCGGCTCTGTAC
>JANBUP010000009.1:34831-51323 GCA_027579525.1 Coemansia furcata | reverse complement strand
CCAGCATCTAGGCTGGGAATCAGGGAGGATTTCTCTCTTGTGTTTTGAATATACTTGTCATTTATATTCTTGTAACAACTAACCTACTGACTAAAATATTTTCCTCTTACGTTTTCGTCATGCCTACATATGATAGACCTGTCGCCGAATCGACGATTACACCACATCCCCTTCGCTGCATACTATGTGATGCAATTTGCCCCACATACCGCGATTTTGTCCAGCACTGTAAAGAGGAGCACACCAATGTCAAACATATTGACAAGATCTGGCTGTTGTCATAGACCGCCTTCATGACTTGGAGGGAACTACTTAAGGGTACTATTTGGATTCAGTTGCGTTTATTTGAAGTATAAATTAGTTATAATACCCTTAGTGCCTTCAGGCGCTCATGATTGTTTATTCAAAAGGCGTTGTTAGATGTAAAAAGGGAGCAACGATAGCTCGGATGCTAAGAACTGGAGGGCCTTTGTAAATAGAAAATGTCTCACGACAACGGATGTTGTAACCTCTTGCAATTCATTCAAACAAGCAATACAACTTATTCTTAGATGACTCTACCAGTAGCTGGCTAGCACCTGTAGACGACTTCCGGCCTCCCATTTTCGGGATTCTTAGCGATGTCATGAAGCTCTTTAGGCGGAGTACCACACGTAGAATTAAAGGTATTCACGTGAAACACATATACATAGCAGTTCTTTAGTACCTCCGTCTCTTCTACAGGGATTACGGTAGGTGAATCAGCATTAATGCTAACTACTCTCATATAATATGCGTCCGTAGAGTAACCCTTGATATTGCGGACATGATTAGTGACCATCTCGTAGTTAATGTCACTATCAGAAACTAGTAAGTCAACTTCGCAGTTTATATTGTCGTTTGTGTACAATACCCGGACGGTACTCTTGATATCAGCTGAAGTGGGAGCCATGGCTAGCGAATGAAAAGTATTGCTCGAGAATGTAAGATAAGTGGGTTATTGTATGGAGAAAAACTTATAGCTGGGGAGGAGGTTTGCGGCTCTCAATTTATAGCAAGAATATTCCAACAGTGCACACCTGGCTTGTAGTAGGCTACTTCTCATTCTCCCGACCGAAAACATGTGCGGCAAGTCTCTGGTTCTTTGAATTTCAAGGGTAAAGCCGAAATACTTACCAAAGTATACGTAGCTACAAAGCGATTCTTTGAAGTAGCTACATGCCTTTGCAAATTAGCTCATAATCACGTCATGTTTGTCCATTGAAGTAAAGAGAACACTTGCGTCATCCACCAACCTCAAACACACTTCCCCTCAAATATGACACTATGAGAGCGTTGGTATTGAGTCATACCTACGTCACAATTACCTATAGGCTACAAGTCAAGCTTTTTGTTTGGGAAACTGCACTGGATCAGGTGCCCAAAGACCCCCTCCATCCAGCGAGAGAGGGGGTTTAGTGTGTGCGACCTACTAGGCCCAAGTAAATGGTGTAATGTCAATGAGACAGCTCAGATGCGTGCACATGTACTACACTATATATTTTTAAATAAAGAAATGTAGTCGAACCAAACAGCCGTCCTTAATGCGACACATGCTTTATAAGCCGCTTAGGGTAGTTTACGCCCACTCCCATGCCAACTCTATAAATATAACGTGTTTGTGCTTCTTATCACAATGTTCAAAAAAGGCTTTGTATACGGGCCAAGATGTTTGACATATTTTGCAACGAAGGGGATGCGGTGGATTCGTAGACATGGTGATATACAAAAAATGCGCGTGTCTGTTGACTAGTAGTGTGGAGTTCTCCTCGCTATTTGTCATGGCTGCGGGGCCCTTTATAGGAAAACACTACTATTATGCGATCAATGTTGGCTGATATCTTTTACACGGAGGTTGCCGAGAGAGGTGATAGTAAATACTTGGAAGATTCTGTTATCATCATGTACTATGCAAGTTGCCGTCTGATATCAGTAATGGTACCATCAAGCAGTTCATATCGAACAAAGTAAGTTCTAAATACCCTTGATTTATAAAAACATTTATCTATCGTGTTGTCATACTTGCACCCACTCGTTTACAAGTCAGTCTACTAGCTTCGCAAACATGGCACATACTGTTGTTGTAATCGTAAACGTGCATGTTCTTACAACAAGTTAAATTCATAGCACCATAGGTGGTACTGGGGGTTAATATGGAACTCTGTTTAAGTATCTGTGGGCGGGGATTGTATGACTTCTATAATATCAAGTATGTTTTCTACATCTGGGTGATTTGACTCATGGTGCTTCTCAAAGTCCGAGTATGTAGAAATAATTTCGTGGCATGTCTTGCACATTAGAGCCAAGTGTCCACTCGGCAGTTCGTCCTCTGGTTGATTGGATTGCGACATTAGACAGAGTTTAAAAAAAAAAAAAGTTGGAAGTAGGAAAGTGTCTGCTAGTCTTTTGTAAGAGATGCGAACGGTGACCATCTTATAGCAGTCTCGGTTGGGGTCTTTGCAACAAGTGATGATATCATTTTTATCCTTATCATATGAAACGTATGCATTGGAGCTGATTATCAACGCCTTCCACATGAGGCAGGATCTCGCATTGAAGTGCTGGCTGATCGAGAGCACCTCCCCAAAAAAGCCAAATCAGACTGATCGGCGATCACAGATAATCGAGACGCCAAAACACGCGCTTGCGCATACGCGTAAAGCGGTCGAGCTGTGTTTTCTGCACCTTTTCTTTTTCCAATTTGACTTTTTTATTAGGATACATTACTCTCATATTGTATAATGCAGCCGGGGTCGAATGAGTTTGGCGAGTCGTTTCTGACAAATGCACTCTTGCAGCCACTTAGTTCGCACCAACCCGCGGCCACAGCAGTTTCCGCACTCGACCAGCTAGGCGCGACGCGTCCCGGTCCACAGCGAGCCGATGTGTTTCCCGATACATACGATGAAGACGAGTACATGGGCAGCCATGGACTCACGCTGCTTCCCACAGCGCAGGACTCCGACGACGAGGACTTTGAGGTCCTCGGCAGTAAACCATCCACCTCGCTTCTGCCCAACGGCCAGCCCAGGGAATCCGGCTTTGGCGTGTTTGCCGATGCCCGCGTCGTATGCGATCCGCATACGGGGCAGGCGGTGCTGCGCGCCAACGCCGAGTTGGACTTTGCAGACACAGACAGTCCGATGAACTCGGCACCCGAGCTGGACGCCGTGAAGGAGGGCGTCGCCGTGGCCAACTCCATCATGCAGCGTGCCATCGCCGATCAGGTGATGCAAAAGGCGCGGCTCGCCGCGCACTCCATCGCCGTGTTCACGCCCGACGAGCGGTACCGCGCATACCAAACCGCCATCGACCGCAAGGCCCAGTTTGAGGACGATGTCGCTACGGGCAAGCGCCAAAAGCACATCCACGATGAGGACGCTGCATCGGCGATATCCAATCCAATCACTTTCAGCGATACGAGCAAACAGGCTCCGTCGACAAGCTATAGCTTCCTGGAGTCGAAGTACGCGCTTCCGCCCGAGTCGGGCGATTTTATTACGTCGCGTAACGCGCGCGGCAAGTCTCTGTACTTCGCGCTGCGCTCGGACGTCGACGTATCCAAACGCATGGACCGGATGGCCACGCTGAAGGGCGAGGACTGCATGAGCTCGTCGCAAGTGAACCGCGTGGTAGCAGATATCGAAAATGAGCTGGACACGGCGCAGGCACTGCGCGCATCGGAGATGGAGATGGTGGAGATGCTCGAGATGTCGGCCATCGACGCCCCAGCGAGCACGGGCGACAGCAGGCTGTGGGTGGACAAGTATCGGGCACGCACGTTCCTCGACCTTGTTAGCGACGAACGCACCAACCGCGCCGTGATGCAGTGGCTGAAGGAGTGGGACTTTTGCGTCTTTGGCCGCGAAAGCCCCGCCGCCAAACGACAGCCCGCCCAGAGGACGGAGCCGGCCAAGGCCGAGAACGCAGATAAGTGGAAGCGGCCGCAGCGCCGCATCCTTTTGCTCTCGGGCCCGCCGGGGCTGGGCAAGACTACGCTGGCCCACGTGGCGGCTCGCCAGGCCGGGTATGCCACGGTGGAGATCAACGCCAGCGACGACCGCACGGCCGGCAAGATCAAGGACCGCGTGCTGGGCGTCACGCAGACACACAGCGTCGGCCTCACCGGCGAAAAGCGCCCGCAGCTGCTCATCATCGACGAGGTCGACGGCGCATCGGCCGCCCAGTCGGCGCAGGGCGATTTCATATCCATGCTGGTGAAGCTCGCCGCAAATGCCGACGAAAAGAGCGCCCCGGCGTCAAAAAAGCGCCGGGGCGACCAGGGCCCACTCCTACGCCCGATCATTTGCATCTGCAACAACGTCTATGCACCCGTGCTCCGGCCCCTGCGCCAGGTCGCGCAATGCTACCACGTGAGTCCGCCGACGTCGGCGCGCCTGGCGAAGCGGCTGGAGGAGGTGTGCGAGGCTGAGGGCGTGCCCACCGATGCCTGGGGGCTGGTGGAGCTGGCTAAGCAGAACGAGGGCGACATCCGGTCGTGTCTCAACTCCCTGCAGATGATAAGTGCGCGGACGAAAAAGATCGACTCGGAGACATTGCGGAGCTCGGCCATTGGCGTGAAGGACGTGCAGCGGTCGCTGTTTTCCATCTGGGCCATGATATTCACGCGCCCCGACGCCTCGTCGTTGACCATGTCGCGTTCTGCCAAGTCGTCCCTGGGCAAGCGCGATGCGAGCGGCCGCGTGGCCAACGCGTCGGTTGACCGCGAGTACGCCAGGCTCATCCTCGACAGCATTCGGTCGTCGGGTGAGCACGACCGCCTGATGCAGGGGTGTTTTGAGAACTACCTGCGCATGGAATTCCGCGACCTCACCCACACCAAGGTCTCCAGCCTGTGCTCCGACTGGCTGGAGTTCTACGATACTGTCGATACTACTTGCCGCAAGAATCCGTCGGGATCGGAGAGCCTCTACGCCTATCTAGATTTCCCCCTCTTGGCCATCCACCGCACGTGTAGCACGCCCATGGGCCTGTCGCGCGGCGACTTTGAGTATCCGCATTCTGAGTTCGAGGCCTTCCAGGGCCGCCAGGTGGCCCTCGGCATCATCCAGTCGCTGATGAGCTCGGCATCCTCGGCGCGCACGCGGTCGACATTGACCGTCAATGTGGCAGCCATGGGACTTATCGACTATCTCTTGCGCATTCTGTCGCCGCACCTGGTTACGTCGAACAAGCACCTGCTGAAGGGCGAGGAGCACGCGCGCCTCTACCGCCTGGTTGAGGTCATGAGCGCCTGGCAACTGTCGTTGGTTCAGAACAAGGACGCCAATGGCCAATTCGTCTATCGCTTGGAGCCGCCCATCGACCGGCTCTACGGCTTTCCGTCACAGCGGCCCTTGCGACCCATCATGCCTATGCGCTATCCCGTGCGCCAGCTTATTTCGCAAGAGCTGGAACACCTACGACTCGTGCGCTTGGCTGCCAAATCCAGCCACGTCCCTGAGGCCGAGTCTGTGGATGCCAAGGAGCTTACTAAGCGCGATTACCTAACGAAATTGTTTTCTGACCCGATGGCGTCTAGTGTGACGGCAAACCTGAAGAAAATCGGCGATGTTGACGATGAGCCTGTGGTTAAGGACTTTTTTGGCCGTATCGTTACGAAAAAGAAGCCTGCTGTTGCTTCGGGTAGCCCGGCGGCGAAGGGGGCGAAAAAAGCCGGCCAAGCTAGCAATGCCGCTGAGAGATCTCACGAGTGGTTCCATTTCTTCGAGGGCTTTTCTAATGCCGTGCGCAAGCCCACACAAGTCAACGAGCTTTTGTAACTGCAAATTTTTATTTGTTGTAGCATCTCTAGAATTAGTATTCAGTGTTGGGACTAAAGACTAGTTACCACAACATATTCTGGCATAGCTGAAAACATGTTTATTTATTAAAGCCCTATTTCTATGAATGTAGCAAACAAAAATATATAATGTCGGCTGAGAAAAGCAGACCAACTAGTAGAAATACTACCCACTGGACGCATGTAAGGAGCTCTACAAGCCAACGATAGCTTAGGCTGTAGAGATTGATGACATAGTTCCAGGTGCCTAACTCCACAACAGACTATCAAGGTAAGAATCTTGCAGTGGACAGAGAGAGTTATGATGCTTCACGTAGCTTCTTAAACAAGTTAAAAACATTAACAAATAAGTGCTTAACCGCCCAAAATCTACCTTGTTTTGAGGTCTTGATAGTATTAATATATGTTTTACACCAGGCAGGCATGTCGATAATATCACCATTTACTTCTATACCTAAACATCCAATTTCATTTATATCCAATTTTTCCAATTCCTCTTTTGTCGCAAACTTGTGGTCGCTATTTATATTCAGAACTATTAATCCAATAGGGCTCTCATTAGCCGGCAACTCAGCCAGTCCACCAGCTATCATTTTGCCATTTTCTAGATTACTATCCCACACAATAACAAAAATTGATTTTCCGTTGGTCTTAAGAAACTCGGCAATATCATCGTTACTGTGCAATACACAGGTTTCGTCAAATATAACGGTCATAATTTGAATGGCTAATGAATGTTAAATGCTGATACTAGTTAAAGCTGTAGGAATTGAGAAGAGAAGAAAAAAGGGGGTTGGCCAGGATGCTCTGTCGTGCTCTCTTTTTATATTCCTAAAAGCTAAGCACTGTTTCCATGAGACTTGGAAGTGGCCAGTGGCCACGAACTATTTTAAGGATTGGGAACGTCATTATTGCCTCATTCGAAAATGCCAACGTGTGTGTGTGTGTGTTTGGCAAGACTTTAGCAACAGCAAAGCATTTCAAAGAAATCCGTTTGCTTTGAAGCATCCTCAAGAGCGTTTTCCTTGCTGTCTAGGCAGCAGCATCTTTTTTTAAGACTTTGTAGTGGCCAAAAGCCTCGAACCTTCTCAAGGAATGGAAAACCAATGATATTCCAACGTGTGTGTGTGTGTGTGTGTGTGTGTGTTTGGCAAGACTGTAGCCACAGAGAACGTTTGAAAGAAGTCCGTTTGCTTTGAAACATGTCGAAGTGGATGCTTTTGCCATGATTGCGGCCGCAGCAAGAAAACTAAAATAAACCCCTTTTTCCTTGAATTATCCCAAGGTGGACGCTTTTTGGGGAATGTGCGGATTGGACAAGCAACATTGAGCAAAGTAGGGTGCCATTGGGAATCGTGGCCATTTTATAAGTTCTTTCGTAGTCTTCTGACAACCCTTTTAGCCAGTGTTCCAATCTTTTCTATGTTGGGTACCAAACCAATTATCTCGCAATGTGCTCTGGTATAACTGAATGCATTTGTATTTATAAAATTCTATATCTAGAAATGCTACAAACAACAACATATGTTGTCAGCTGAGCAAAGCTGGCCAACTAGTAGAATTCTGCAGAGATGAAATTTGTGAGGAACTCTACAAGTGTGAAGTTGCTTAGGTTGGGGAGATAGACATGGTTTCAGTCAAATAATTCCCTTAGAACCCACCAAGGTTGGGATAACTATGAGTAGACAGAACGCCAAATATTTTATGTCTACATTTTGGGGAACGATGCAAATATACTTTTAAACACACCAGCAAACGCATTTTTGCAACTGGCATTCTCAATTATAACTTCATCTGGTCTCTCGTTGTCCATATTGATATTGTTTTCCCTAAGATAACCAGCAGCCCAGTCGGGTATAAAGATACCTTCCGTACTTGAATTATAAGCTACAACCAAAACCTTATTGGATTCTCTAGGATTCAATTCCATATCATCCACAAACATGAAGTTGTTATCATCATTTCTAGTTATTAAACCAATAACACCCTCACCTTGCAGCTGAGTAAGGCCAGTTACAACCTCTAAACCCCTTTCTTCAAAATTTGCCCATACAAGTATGAAAACGGATTGTCCTTGGTGTCTCTCATATAAGTTGTCACCATTTCCCCCACTGTTATAACTAAACTCGGGGTCAAAGACAGGCATTACAATTTAAATGGCTAATAAAGGTTGTAAGCTGGTATTAGTTAAAAGTAAGATAGATGAGAAGAGATGAGAAAAGAAGTGGGGGTTGGCCAGGATGCTCTGCTGTACTCTCTTATTTTATTCCTAAAAGCGAAGCAATGTTTCCACGAGACTTGGAAGTGGCCAGTGGCCATGAACTATTTTAAGGATTGCGAACGTCATTATAGCCTCTTTTCGACGTGTTAAAGAAAATCCGCTTACGTTGAAACACGTTTCAGTGAACGCATTTTCGTCATAGTTGTGACCACTACAAAGACAACAGGGAGGTTGTCGAAGAATGACGTCAAGGAACAAGGGAATATATTTTCAGCAACTGACATCGATGATGTGGTGTTAATATATATTGTGCTCCTGATATTAGCTATGAAACCTACTCTAACCAATTAGAAAAGAGAAATGTGCCTTGAGAAGCTTGCTCTTGTATTTGGCGCCACTATAGAGTCCAAGTTTTTTTTTTTTAACTAAACCGTTGATATAATGCTAAAATCCCTGAACGGGATTAAGTTTTTTGCGACGTTACCCAACAAGGTGTTTTCGCAGTATGTCATAGTCCTATCAGATCCATTAATCAGCATTAAGGGTTTTAAGGAATTCCTGAGTAAGCATATGTTCCTCGCACCAATTAAGGGCAGGGGTATCATCCGGTAGTTCGCGCCTATAGACCCGAGGTCTCACCATATCTGCACAGTCAGAGTTATCCAAAATGCTCGAAACATAATCATCATTAGTGCCGTTATTACAAACCAAGCCAATGACTCCATTGAACATCTTGTTGGCAAAGACTTTCACAAACTTCATTCCGATCTTCTGAGTATTTGCAAATATAATAATGACATTTTCAGTTTTATATTCATTGGCAAAATCCGCAATGTCATCTTCTGAGCCAAATGTACGATCCTTGATAAACCGACTATTCATTGCGATTCAAGTAGAGCTAATGAGTGTTGTGTAAAGCTGGTGGTTTAAAGAGAAAATGTTGTATAATGATGAATGTGAGGACCAGGGATATTTGGCCAGGCTCGCCTTTTACACCCAGTTTTCCAGCTGCAGATGCAACATTTTTGGGAGCTTTCAAAAAGCAACCAACTGTCGCACATCTTCTCATGCATCCGAAAAGCAATCGTTTCTAGTGACTGCAGTTTCTATTGCGTTTCTGACATGCTAAAGCAAATGATTGCGTTGGATGACATCACTGAATCTTCTATGATTGCATAATAGCAATTACTGACGTAATTTCAACACGACATAAAATTCTGACTTCATTGAAACATATCCAAATGGGTACGTCATCTTAATGACTGTGGCCACTCCAAAGGAAGCAGGTGGGTTGTCAAAGAATGACGTCGAGAATCATAACATCACATTTTTCTCTGATGAGTGAAGCCGTTGTGTGAAGCTACTGGACTCGAGCGAAAATGACGTTGTAAGATGGAAATATAACGCGAGGGCCAAGCTTGCATCATACATTCGGATTTGTACTTGCAAACACATGTCTTTGGAGGAGGGGCGTTATGACGTCGAGCAACAGGTGCACATCCTCCCATGCCAAAAGCATATTACTGAGTATGATTCACATTGAACGAATATTTATTTATACCTTCAAGAAACAGAACTGTACCATCGAAGCCAACATGAAACAATAGTTTTCCTAATCTGTGACAGTAGCCGCAGATCCCAACTACATGGCTGTTTCTTTCTCGTATGCAATCGATTACCTGCTCTGGTTGTTGTTGACAGTGGCGCGGGATTCCAATGCGTCCTAATCTAATCACCGATCAGATTTGCCATTATCTCGATCTACGAGGAATCGCGGAGGCCCGGAATTCGCTCTCCAAACTTTGTCTTTCGAATTCGAATTCTTCATTAAATAATAGGCAGGCTGCCAATCGAAAAAGGCAATAATGCTAAAATCAGCTCGTGCGCTTCGTGTTCCACTAGTTCGTGCCAGCCGTAAGTTCGAATTCATTCTCGACGAAGCACAGAAGCAGACGTCTTCCAATTTTACTCACAAAGTTTTATGTGCTGCTTCCATTTGCTGGCGGTATAGATTTGGTAGCGCCCAGGACGGTATTCAGTGCTCGTCTTGTGGCGCCGATACATACTTCGCGGGTTACTCGCGATGAAGGTAAGACTCGTGCGTTTTGCTTGCAGTATTAGACAGCAAGGAATTGGACTACCTACTAATTGGACATGTAAAGCACCCTATCTATAGACCATGTAAAGAAGCTGGCAGAGGCTAATCCTACTCGGCGTGAGGGCGATACCACGCTCTACGAGTACGGCAAATATATTGCCAGCGTGCTGCCGAAATTCGTACAGCAGTATTCGGTGTGGAAGGACGAGCTGGTCATTTACACGGCTCCCTCGGGACTTACGCCGGTGGTAGAGTTTTTGCGGGACCATACCAACGCACAGTTCAAACAGCTCACTGACACGACTGCGTCGGACTACCCGACGCGGCCCAACCGGTTCGAAGTTATTCACAACTTTATCTCGTACCGGTTCAATGCCCGCATTCGCGTCAAGACCTATGCCGACGAGGCACAGCCCGTTCCCTCGGTGGCGCCTTTGCACTCGGCGGCTATTTGGGGCGAGCGTGAGGTGTGGGATATGTACGGGATTTTCTTTACAGGGCACCCTGATCTGAGGCGGATTCTGACGGACTACGGGTTCGAGGGTCATCCGTTGCGCAAGGACTTTCCTATTCATGGGTATACGGAAGTGCGGTATGACGAGGAGAAGAAGAGAGTGGTTTCGGAGCCCATCGAACTGGCTCAGGCGTTCCGCAACTGGGACTACTCGTCTGCTTGGGAGCAGACCGGCGAAGGACGTGACAACGCGCCAAAGGGCTTTGAGAAGCCTGCTGACAAGATAACCAACTAAACGGCCTTTTTTTACAATACACTACCAAACTTTGCTTTAACAGATAGTACGCATGGGAAAGGGCGCCTCGCTTTCTCCTTTGCTTCTCCGAGATTGTCGACTATATTTAATTCTTTCATTCTAAATGGACGGGTTTGGCTTTCAACTACAGGCCGACGCGGCCGAGGCCGAAGGCTGCCTGCCACAGAACAGTAATGCCGAGGCGGATTCGTTGCCTTCACTAAGCTCAATGTTTGGGTTTGCGGCGAATTGGGGCAAAAAGCTACAAAGCGACCTGCAAATAAGCCAGCTGGTAGACCAGGTAAAGAAGCAGTCGGAGGAAGTGACCAAGGCGTATAGCCAGGATATCACGGAATTCGCACAGGCGGTCAAGGTAGGCGCCACGCGCGGCATGGACGAGCTGTCTACGCGGTTTACGCAGATGAAGACCGAGCTCGAGGCCGAGTTCAAACACGAGGACGGCGAGCAGTCGGTAGCTGGAGAGGCAGAGGAGGGGCTGTTTGGCGGATCGGCCAAACGGCTGATGAGCAAGCTTGGGGCTGACTTGGAGGATCTTTTACGCGAAGCCATAGTCATCGAGGCGCCCGAGAGCACCGAGGAGCAGCGCTCGGCGGCCCGTAAGATCATTTACGACCGGCGGATGGCCCAGATGGCTGCCATCCAGGAATCCGCCGACACGTATCTCGTCGACCCGCGTGGCCTGGTGAATGCTGGGTTTATGGACTTTGTTGGCGAGTTCTCGCTTGACGACAAGCAGGACGAAATCGCGACTCTGCAGAAGGAGAACCCTGTCGTGGCCCAGATGCACAAGGACTTGGTGCCGGAGAAGGTGGCAGAGTCGGAGTTCTGGACCAGGTACTTTTACCAGGCGTGGATGGTCGATCAGGAGGAAAGCAGGCGCAAGAAGTTAGTGGAGGCTGCGGTGGCCTCTGCCGTCGAGGACGAGTTTAGCTGGGACATGGATGAGGATGAGGAGTCGCGCACCGAGGCAAAGCCTGCTGAGGAGGCTGCTGAGGTAAAGCCCGCCGAAGAGGTTGCTGAGAAGGCCTCTGAAAAGGCTGTTGTGGAAGAGAAGCCTGTCGAGACAACTCCAGCCAAAGTGCCAGCTGGTGACAAGCCCAAGGCCGAGGCTGCGGGAGATGACGATGCGTGGGACGAGTGGGAGTAATAACAGACAACTTATCTAGCATATGTATCAGTATGAAATTAGAAGAAACAAAAAGGTAGTGTAAGCATTCAACCTAATTGCTGCGCTTGCAATAGCGGTTCTGATCGAGCACAGCCAGAGACGCACCAAGGCACCATCCAGTCTCGGCGTCCTTGATCTTGCGAGTACTGCGAACGACGCGGTCATCGGCCATGCCCACGCCGTCTCTCAACAGCGCGTACTGGAAAGACAGATCCATGCAATAGTGGTTCTCCTTGCCGAAGGCCTCCTGCTGCTCCTTGGAGGCAAACAGGGCGACATCGTGCTTGCACACCTTGTCCATGAGGGCCTTGACGTCGGCGAGCTGGAACTCGTCGCGGACGCCCAGCGGATAGGTGCGGTCGTAGAAGTAGGAGAAGATGTAGAAGGGGTCTTCGGCAAACGTCTTGTCGAGCGCCGGCTGGTAAACGCCGTTGAACGAGCAGGGCTGGACGGTGCAGGGCGCGTCCTTGTTCAGGATCTTGCGCACCTCCTTGTAGCACGCCTCCTGCGACGCGGGGGTGAGGGGGTCCTTCATTACGCCCTTGATCGTTACTAGGCTCTTCTTGTCGTTGAGGGCTACTTCCTCCCGGAAGCCGGCCGGGAAGCACGGGTGCTCGACGGATAGTCGGCCGGAGTCTGAGGCTTCCTGGGCGATCATCAGCTTGATCTTCTTGCGGGCCTCGTTCAGGCCAAAGCCCAGGTAGGAGTGCTGGTAGAGGGTGTAGTTCTGGCCGCCGTACATCATCTCGTAGCGGTGCTCGCCCGGCGCCAGCTGCGGCCCGGCCTTTGCGGGATCCCGGACCTCGAACTTTGGCTCAAAGACAATCTGCGTCGAGCCGCCGCCCAAATCAAAGGTGGCCGCGGTCTTGTGCTCGGGGCGGCCAAGCGAGCCCAGGAGGTAGTTGACGGTGATCCACGCGTAGATGCCCTCGTCCTTGCCGTCCATGATCTCCACGGCGTTCTTGGGGATGAGCTTGAACGGGTACTCGATGGCCAGCCGGGTGCTGATGGCCTCGAGGATGCGGTCGCTCTTTTCCGCCCCCAGCATCCGTAGCCCCGCCGTGGCCTTGACCGCAATCGGCGTGCAGGCGCGCAGGCTCTCGGGCACGCCCTTCATCGCGGCCTCCATCAGCCCGTCCAGGCTGTGCGCCGCGCCCGTGGCGTCGTCGTCGAACGCCGAGAGCCCGGGCTTGATCTGCTGGAAGATCTCGTCTTCTAGCATTGCATGGTCCTTGCAGTAGTTGAACTTGTATACGTGGATCCGGGACCCCGTGGATCCGGCATCGATCATTAGCACGTACTGGATTAGTGGGCGGCCGGGGTGCGGTATGTCGCAGAATTTGGACTCGAGTCGCGGGTCCACCACCAAGGCCACCTTGGAGGTGGGGTGGAACAGGGTGATGCCCAGGTATCCTAGACTGAGGACGATTAGGAATATGACGACTATGCGGGCCCACGACCTGAGCGCCAGCTTGCGGTACTTGCCGGGATATTGGCCCAATCCCACGTATGCTTCTTGGCCGGACATGGATGTATCGAGCTGGGATATGTCTATGCTGTCGCTTCTTTTGGCTGACTCTGGCGAATGTTGTCGAGATGTAATTGTGGACGTTGCGGTAGTCTGGCTGGCGGTGGCGGCGATCGGAGGAGTACGGCGCTGAATGAACTGGGCGTTGCTATGTGCTGCTGAACGGGTGGTGTCTGGTTCGTTTCTAGAAAAGGACATTAATGCTTTAGACAATGAGCGCAATAAAATAAAATTGTAGAGGGGGAAAAAGGGTCTGGCTAAAGACGGAGACCTATTTATACACACTTGGCTGTGGACCGCCAACGAGTGTCGCACAACACATGTACAAAAGAAGTTCCTTTGAACTCCCCCAGCAAGCCAATCAAGGGACACTCCGCGAATGGGTTGGGGAAGGGCCAGCAAGTCGAAGAAAAAAAATAACACTCTGACGCGTTAGGTTCAATCAAACCTTTCCTGGGGATAAGGGGACCTACCAAAGGGGGGACTAGAGAACCCATGCGCATGAATTGCATTCTTGATTATTCTGCCTTCGCTATCCATCTTTTTTTGTATTCTTTATTTAAAACGCGTTTTTATTTGAATCTATTCGAAATGAGTTCAAAGAAACTGTGCAGAGTGACTAGTCAAGACTCGGCCGAGGTAATTATTTCCAACCCCCCCCACCCCACCTCGATATTTAAAAAATATCATGCCCTGCCCACTAAAAACCCCGCCTATCCGTAGCTGACCGAGGCCTACGCGAAACTTTCCGAAGTCTATATGCGCATGTCCAACACCCTAAGTGGTAAACGCACCCCTGCCGTCCGCGATCCAAACAGGCCCAAGCGTCCGATGACTGGGTACCTAATTTTCATTCAGGACAAGTTCCAAGAACTGAAACGCGAGCATCCTAATTCGACCCCCAAGGATATAGTAACCATGGGTGCGCAGGCCTGGAAGAGCATGGACGAGGACAAACGTCGCCCCTTTATGATCCAGGCCGAGGCCCTGCAGACAAAGTACCAAGGCGATATGGCCGAGTATGAGTCTAAACAAGGATCGGTCGGCCACGCACCTGTTGTTGAGGAGACGGCAGCTCCCACGAAGAAAGCGAAAAAGTCGCCGCCGCCGGTTACCGAGCAGCCACCGGTTGAAAAGGCCAAGGAAAAGAAGAGCAAGAGTATCGCCACCGAAGGTGCTGATGCTGCTGGTGCCCCGCCAAAGAAGAAAAAGAAGAGCAAGGATACCAAGTAATCTTCTGAGTAGTGCGATGTTGAACGAATATACTCCCTCTGTATCTATGCAAGGATATTGAAGCCAAAGCGCTTGAAACTCCTACCCATGATTGTTTTTGACGATTGAGGACTTGGCGAATAGCGTCCACCTAGGGATGTTCCAAAGCAACTGGATTTCCTTTAACACGTTGGAAAAAGGCAGCAATGACGTTGCCAAATCTTAAAATAGTTAGAGACTAGTGGCCACCTCCAAGTCTTGTGGAAACTGTGCTTCGCTTTTAGGAATATAAAAAGAGCGTGGCTGAGCACTTTTGTCCAAACTCTTCTCTTCTCATCTCAATTGTCTTGCCACTAGTCAGCATCAGCACTCTACCTTAACAGTTCCAATTATAATGCCCGTATTTGACCCAGAGTTTAAATTTAACAGTGAGAATGATGTTTTCGACTTTTTCATGAACCCCAAAGGACAAGCTGTTTTCATACTTGTTTGGGCAAATATGTCTGCAGAGGGTGATATTGTTGCCAAAGGTCTTGCTGGCGAGCAAGGAAACGGCAATATTGGTCTAATAACTAGAAATGCTGATAACGAGTTCATGTTTGTGGATGATGAAGAAATGAACCCAGGAGATTCAAATATAGTTTTGGTTGAAGCTCGTAATGATAGAGCCGAAATAGTTGTTATGCCCAGCTGGGTTGTTAGTTATCTCTGGAAAATCAGGAATAGTAGACCAGATAGAACCTTGATATTTAATGACAGTTGTAAAGAGAAGTATGCTGATGTCCTTAAAAAGATATGTGCTGTATCATTCTCCATAGGGTAGACACAGCATGTAAAATGTTCTATATATTGTAGTTTTTCTAACCTTGATGGCTTGTAATGTAATTAGTAGGCTTAAACCATGTCTAACTCTACAGCCTAAGCAACTACATACTTGTAGAGTTCCTTACATGTGTCATCTCTGTAGCATTCTATTAGTTGGCCTGCTTTGCTCAGCTGACACAATGCTTCATTGCTAATATCATTTCAAGAAATAAACACTACTATCAATACACATATATCAGCTATACTTGAGCACATTGTGAGAAAATTGGTTTAGTACCCAACATAGAAAAGATTGGAACACTGGCTAAATGGTTTGTCAAAAGACAACGAAAGAACCTCTAAAATGGGCAGGACTCCCAAAGGCACACTACTTTACTCAATGTTGCCTGTCCAATCCGCACATTCCCCAAAAATCGTCCACCTTGGGGTACTTCAAAGCAAGAGGGGTTTATTTTACTTGGCATGCTGCGGCCGCAATCATGCCAAAAACATCCACATCGATATGTTTCAGAGCAAACGGACTTCTTTGAAATGTTTTGTTATAGCTACAGTCTTGGCAATCATACACACACACACACACTTTGGTATGTTTTAAAGCAAACACACTTCTTTGGCATGTTCAAAAACAATGAGTGACTTTGTCACTGGCGAGAAATGGTTTCTGCGTGTCAGAAATGTCGCAATGCTATTGGCCACCACCAGCTTTCGAAGAAAAAGATGCCGCTCCCCAGACTGCAAGGAAAACGCTCTTGAGGATGCTTCAAAGCAGGTGTATTTTCTTTTAAATTTTTTTGTTAGAGCTACAGTCTTGCCAAACACACACACACGTTGGTTTTTTTTTTTTGAAAG
>JANBUP010000009.1:0-34737 GCA_027579525.1 Coemansia furcata | reverse complement strand
TTTTTTTTTTTTTGAAAGAGACCATTGGTTTTCCATTCCTTGAGAGGATTCGAGACTTTTGGCTACGACAAAGTCTCATGAAAGCTTTACACTCCTTTTAAGACTAAAAAGAGAGTACAACAGAGCATCCTGGCCAACTCCTACTCCTCTCCTCACCTCTTCTCAATTGTCTCACTCTTAACTAGTATCAGCACTCAACCTTTATTAGCCGTTTAAACTATGCCGTTTAAAATTGACCCAGATCTTGATGGTAATAACAACGAAAGTATTACTAATTTTTTTAAAAGACACCATGAGCAACCCTGTTTGATATTCGTGTGCGCAAATATTCGTGGAGAAGGTGAAGTGGTGGCCGACGGCCTTGCTGACCATGGAGGTGGAGGTGAGGGTGTTATTGGTTTAATAGTTAGAACTGATCAGACCAGGTCCATGTTTGCGAATCATGACCCCAACTCAAGTGACGAAAATAACATTTGTGTTTTAGCCTTTTCGGGTAAAAAAAGACATATGACTCTGCCAGGCTGGGCTCGCAATTATCTTCATATAATTAAGGACCAAAAAGATGGTAGGGTCCTAGTATTTCAAGAAACTCTTGGAGATAAACTGGATAACTTTTTTAACACAATATTTGATATACTCGATCGCATTGCGTAGACACACCATGTGAGATGTTCTATCTATTGTAGTTTTTCTAACCTTGATGACTTCAATACAGCTGCTGTAACACTCGAGTCAAGGGACATTAGCTGAGTTTGACATGTAGCCCCACCACTTGGAGCAGTTACGCTTTTGACTTGGAGAGCACGCAAGGTTAGTAGTGGCTCTTAGCGTTGTCAAGGATGAAAACCAAGCCTGACTTGGAGACAGCTAAGGTGAATCAGTTAAATTGATAGTCCAAACAAGGAGTGGTTGTCTGAATTTACTAATGTTATAGGAAAATATAAATCAACATCAATTGACTCTCTAAATAATACAATGTTTATCCAAACTCCTTCAACCTTCTTCATTAATAAGCAAGTTGTTCAACTGAAACCACCATCATGCCTATAGCCTATTCATACGAGCACGTGTAGAACCAATTGTAGTTGTCATTTCCGCAGATTGTTTTTACTAGTAGGCCTCCATTTATGCGCTGCCTCATTGTTAATAGCGCTATTTGGAAACATACTTTAATATACATGTTTGCAGCTAAGTCAGAAAATGATGCGAGAGAGCCGGTTTAACATCCACGGCTAAAAGGGATTACAGCACCAGCTAAACAGTATTGTCGCAAAACTTTGATATGAGAAAATCACTTAAGATGCGTAGAATAATATATTCTTCTAATTGCCTCGCTGTGCCAACATTCATGCCAAACACACACACACACACACATGTTGACATGTTTTAGAGCAAAGGGATTTCTTTTTATAATTCTGTAAAGCAACGATTGCTTTCCAAACCTCTAAGACGGTCCGAGGCTTTTGGCCACCTCCAAGTCTCATGAAAGCTTTACATTCCTTTTTAAAATATAAAAAAGAAAGCACGGCTGAGAATCTTGCCCAACTGATTCCTCCCCTCTCATCTCAATTGTCCCACTTTTAACCAGTATCAGCACTCCACACTTATCAGAGTTAAACAATGTCACCTGTCCTTGATTTAACATTTAAATTTACCAGTACAGATTATGATTGTTTTATTGAGCATCATAAGAGAACTTATTCCCAATTTGTAATTGTTATGTCAAATTTTCAAGAAGCAGGCTTAAAAGTAGCTCGAGACCTTGCTGGCCTAGATCATGGTGTAGGAGTTATTGGGCTATTAGTTAGAAATGAAAAAAACGAGGAGATATTTAAAGATCTACACGAGTTTAAGTCAGCCGATTCAAATACAATCGAGGTTATATATGTTGACAAAGAGATGTATGATATTGAATTGCCTAACTGGGTTGCTTATTATCTTAATATGAACCTTAACAAATATAATGGTACAGAGTTACATTTTTATGGTAAACTTGACGGCCCAAATGCTGCGTATACGCAAAGATTGCTTGCTAATGCAAGGCGCTATTGATAATCACGTTTGTGTTGTTTTGTCCACTAAGCAGGTTGTCCAGGCTTGAATGTCTCTAACCAGTGACAGTAGCTACCATAGCGGCCAAGTTCAGGGCTATTGGGCACCACGGGCCAACGAGTAAATTATAATCACAATAAGAAAGCAATAATTGGCACAACCCACAAGGCAAAAACATAGTTTCAGGAATAACCCCCTCTTCAATTTATTACATAAATAAATTCTATACAATTATATTTTCAAAAACATGGACAACAATAATCGCGGAGTAGAGGCATTTGAGCGACTAGTACGGGGCGACGACACAGCGGTAGTGCGTGGCGGATGCAAGAAATGCGGTGGGATGGGACACCTAACGTACGAGTGCAAGAACAACATCAAGGTTGAAGCCAAGGCCAAGCCCGCGCGTGACGCGTTGGCTGACGAGAAGGCCAAGCTGCGTTTGGAGATAGAGAAGCTAAAGAGCGAGGCCAAGAAGCGGGAGAAATCAAAGAGCCAAAGGAGGAGAAGGCGTTCGCCGTCACCCTCCGAATCGTCCTCGGAGTCGTCTTCTGGCAGCGAATCGAGTCCTGTGCGTAGGAGCAAGGCACAAGGCAAGCGGGCTCCATCACCTCGTCGCACTTCTAAGCGGAGTGCGTCTCCTCATCGCACGTCCAAGCGGGTTCCATCTCCTCATCGCAAGACTAGGCGGCGCTCGCCGCCCAGTGATTCTGAAAGTAGATCTCGTTCGCCCAAGCGCAAATAAATAAAATTTTAAACGGGACTCTCCGCGACAGAAAAGTACGTGGAGCTCGTGGGCGACAAGCGCTGGCGCCAGACGCCAAGTGCGTAGCGCTGGACATTGGCGTTGCCCCAAGCGGTAGCCAGCCTCCAGCTCATCTCGTGCTGGGCCGCCCTGCGCCTTGCCACCCCACGCATTTTCTTCACAGCCCTCCCCAGCACACGCCCCCTCGCCCAGGCATCGGCCACACGCGCCAGCTGCATTTCGCGCAGCCTTCCTGCACGCTGCGCCACACGAACGCGCACCCTCTCGTCGCCCGACGCCTCCATCCAGCGGGTGAGAGCCCTGCGGGCCTGGCACTCCCAGCGGAACGCAATGGCCTTCATATAAAGAGGGCCCCCCGTGGTGGGCTGTTGTGGATGGGTTAATTGGGTACGCCAGTGGAGGAGGCAGAGGCGCACGCAGGAGGCGTTGGCATGGACCTGCGCGTTGTCCATGCGCGAGACGTTCATGAAAAGCCGCACGCGCCACGAGCTAACGGCGGGACGCAGTTGGAAAAGGCGCTCCTTCTCGCGCGCTACCTTCACCTGGCGCACGCGGGAGGCGATCATCGATACGAGGCGCTTCAGCGATTGCGAGAGCTGGCGCTGGGCCAGGAGCTTGCCGCGGTTGGCGATGACCCAGCGGTGGAAGGCCGTCTGCGCGAGGCGGAAGAAGCGGCCCTGCGAAACCAGCTTCTCGTAGCGCTGCAGCTCCAAGGCGTTGGGCCCATCACCGCCGTCATCAGCCCCGCGGCCCATGGGCAGGGCGCGAGTCGTCGATAGCTGGTGGCGCCACTGCCTGAGGGATGACGTCAGCAGGTGCCCCTGGCGCAAAAGCCCCCAGTCGAAGCCCGTGGCCAACGAGGCAACGGCCCTTTGGCGCAGCAGGGGCGGCAGGCGGTCCATGACGGCGCCCTGGGTCTCGCGGACGTCGTCGACGAGCAGGCGCCAGGCGCCAAAGAGCGTCTCGAGCTCCTCGCTCTCGATGATGGCGGTGCTGTCCAGCTTGCCTGCCTGGTCGATGGAGCGCAGGGCGTCGCTGTCGTTGATGTGCATGCTGGTCAGCACGCGGGAGGTGCGCGCCATGGCGTAGATGCGGTTGATCTGCGTCCACGCGCGCGACAGCTCGAGCTTGCGGTGGATGCTGCGCGCCTCCAGCTCCATCTCGCGGTGCCGCGCCAAAAGCGCCCCCATGGTAGCCAGGAATTTGCGGGCGGTGTTGACGTGGTGCCGCTTGGCGGCCGACATGAGAAGCTGCCGCTTGTCCTTCAGCTGCGCGCGCCATTCGAACAGCACGCCATACAGAGCCTCCACCTGCCTGCGCCGGTGGTGCTCGTCAGCAGCAATGGCGTCCTTCGCCTGTGCCTGCGCCACGCCCTGCCACTGCCTGAGGGCCAGCCGCAGGCGGTTGTCGCTGTGCGCTGCCGCCAGCTGCGCCTCCTGCTCCCGGCCCCGCTTGGCGTCATCGAGGCGGGCGCGCAGCTGGCGGAACACCGACTGCAGGAGCCGTGATCTGCGGCCGTGATTCCACTGATCCAGCAGGTCCTCCAGCTGCTCCTCGTGGGCGACAAGATCCATCCTGACCTGCGCCGGATCCACGTACAGCGACCGGTACCGCCGTGCCTCCTCCTCAGCCACGCGCACGCGGCGCAGCAGGTCCTGCCTGTCATCGGATTCGGTCTGGATGCTGACGGCACGCTCGCGCCGGGAGATGTCGTCGGACATCGACGTCATCGTCTGCGCATGCGTCACCGGCGCTGACACGGGCGTCGGCAGCTGGCACTTCATTGGCGGCGGCGGAGGAGGGGGCACAGTGGGCATGCCGCGGTGGAAGGAGCACGACGCGTACCACTGGCGGAAGCAGTTGACCAGCATGGCGCGCTGCCTGCGCGCAACAAGCTCATCAGCATAGTTCTCGGCCTGCCCCACTCTCCCAGCGACCTGGCGCCACGCAGCAAGCACCAGCCGCCGGCGCTTGTGGTCGCGGCGCCTAGCGAGATCGCGGATAGCGCGGGCCTGGAGCTGGCTATCGCGGTGAGCGCGGCTCACGTATCGCCACGCGTCGAATACGCGCGCCATGGTCTGGTACCGCCTAAACCTTTGCGCCTGCGCATCCGCCGTCATTCGCGCCTGCTGCGCGGAGAACAGCCGCGAGAAAACGCCGTAAAGAAGGCCCCGCCGCCGCTGCGCATCCGCACGCTCCTCCAACGAATGCTGGTGCTGCGCTACTGCGCGCCACGCCAGGAGCTGCTGTCGCTCGCGTGTTTCCTTGTCGCGCTCCTGGACGTGAGCTTGCGCGCGGTGCTGCCGCCACGCGCCCACGCACGCGCTGAGGAGGCGTTCGGTGCGCCACTGCGCAAACATGTGCTCCTTGTCGCGGAGCTCCGCCTGGTGCCGCCAGCAGCGCAGCGCGCGCCGCAGCGCATTGGCGCGGGCCGCCTTTTGCACGCAATCGGAGGCATGGCTAATGGCAGCGCTCTTCTGCTGTGCCAGGCGTCCCCGCCATTTGATCCAGCACGCCACTACGAGTCGCTGCGGCGCCTCCGCCTCCCACGCATGGAGCCGCTGCTGCAGGTCCCAAGAGTCTACGAGCCGGGCGAATACCCGGCGGAGGTACACATGGCGGCAGTGCATGGTGGCCAACTTGAGCTGCACGCGCTCGTAACTGCCACCAGACTCCAACGATGCGCGCTCAGTGGCTCGCCGCCAATTCCCCAAAGTGTGTCTCAGCACTTGTCGGTTTCTAAAACTCATAGCCTCTGTCCATTTGCGCAGGAGCTCGTCGCGCCGGGCTCTGGTGGCTTCGGCCATTTGGTGCCAGCTGTGGAACATCGATGCGAGAACGATGCGCTGCGTCGCCACTGACTTGCTAGCAAAGAACCCCTGCAGCGCAGGCAACTCCTCATGGCTTTCGGGTAAGAGCTCAAACTCCGAGTCTGAGTCCGTTAATGTTCGTGTGTATGTCCCACGCCGAGGGCCTACTTCGATGTCTGCGTCGTCGCTGGCGCTGCTGGGCGGTCGGGCTACTCGCTTGCCGCGGTTGAACCGTCCGAGGATGCGTGGCGTGGCTTTTTTTGCCTTGACTTCAGTTTGTTTACTCCAAGTAATCCCATTCACCCTGCGCTGCCCACCGCCGTACCTGACTAGAGGCGGGGCTTCCATATAAATAGCTAAAACAGATTTCTAAACAACAACAAAATGAAAATTAAATAAAAAAGGAAGAAAAAAAAAGAAGATAAAATAATAATCGTAACGCGTATTTAATTTTTTCACCACCCCCACACAGCCTGTGCGCGTCTCTTAACAAGGGGTCATGATCCGGGTCTCTACTTTATTCCCTCCCCCCTTGTCCTCCATCTGTACTCTCTTTATTTTTATATATTTCGTAAATGGCCTCCTCCATATTCATACTCGACCTCAAGGGCAAGCCGCTCATTGCCCGTGATTACCGCGGAGACATTCCACTCAGCGCCATTGACCGTTTCATGCCCCTTTTGGAAGAGCGCGAAGATGAGGAAGGCACGAGCCTCCCCGTAATGACCGAGAATGGCGTAACATACCTGCATCTCCGCGAAAAAGACGTATACCGTAAGTAAACCCTATCACCCGCCTTAAACGAACCATTCCAAGAAACTAACAAATAACTCTGTAGTGGTTGCGCTGAGTCGCAAGAACACAAACGCCATGACTCTATTGCAGTTTCTGCACCACCTGTCCAAAGTCTTTACCGAGTATTTCAAGACTTTGGAGGAAGAGTCTATTCGCGACAACTTTGTCATAATCTACGAGCTCCTCGACGAGATGATGGACTATGGCGTGCCGCAGATTACAGAGCCCAAGATTCTCCAAGAGTATATCACCCAGGAAAGCCACATGCTCGAAGTAACCCCAAGGCCCCCCATGGCCGTAACCAACGCCGTATCGTGGCGCTCCGAGGGCATAGCCTACCGCAAGAACGAGGTGTTTTTGGATGTTGTCGAGTCCATTAACATGCTCGTCAGCCCCACGGGCAATGTGCTGAGTAGCGAGATCCAGGGCGCCATCAAAATGAAGGTCTACCTGAGCGGCATGCCCGAGCTGCGCCTCGGCCTCAACGACAAGGTCATGTTCGAGAGCACGGGCCGCAGTGCCAAGGGAAAGGCTGTCGAGATGGAGGATATACGCTTCCACCAGTGCGTGCGCCTGTCAAAATTCGAGTCCGACCGCACCATCTCCTTTATCCCGCCCGATGGCGAGTTCGAGCTCATGACATACAGACTCAACGCCCAGCTCAAACCCCTCATCTGCTGCGAATCCGTCGTCGAGAGCCACCGCGGCCGCGTCGAGTACATGGTTAAGGCGAGGGCACAGTTCAAGAACCGCTCCACTGCTAATAACGTGGAGATCATCGTCCCCGTCCCCAACGACGCCGACTCGCCAAAGTTCAAAACCACCATTGGCTCCGTCAAGTACGCCCCTGAGCGCTCGGCTTTCGTCTGGAAGATCAAGCAGTTCCAGGGCGGCAAGGAGGCCCTGCTCCGCGCCCACTTCGGCCTACCCAGCATTCGCGACGAGGACCCTGATCGCCGCCCGCCCATTTCCGTAAAGTTCGAGATTCCCTATTTCACGACATCCGGCATCCAGGTCCGCTACCTCAAGATCGTCGAAAAGTCTGGATACCAGGCTCTGCCCTGGGTACGCTACATTACAAAGAACGGCGACTATCAGTGGAGGATGCCTGAGCCGCTGACGTCTGGCGCATCACGTCTCCCACCCATCTAAATAAATAAAACACCATTTATTTAATTATAATTATTATTTGGTGTTCACGCGAGAGAGGATCCACTGCTTGTACGTATCCATCAGGTCAAAGTCCAAGTCCTCTTCAAAGTGAAGCTCGTGGTACGCATTGCTGACCTCCTTGTACTCCTTGTCCAGGGACTCTGGCAGGCCCTCAAAGAACTGGCGCGTACCATCGGGGTCAGTGGCCCGGTCACCGTCCGCATGGATGAGGAAGACGGGTGTATTAAAATCGCCTGCGCTCTTGATAACGTTAGGACCGCCCTTGATAATGCTAGCCAGCGTTTTCAGCGTGCAGTGGCTGAGATTCTCGATCGAAGCATTAAACTTTTGCAGCTCGGCCTGGTTGCTAGTCATCATGTCGTTGTCAATGCCAGTGCTCTTCTGGATGCTCGGAAAGACGCGTGCAACCTGGTGCAAGGCGAGCTCAAGGATACGCGGCGGCATCAGAGGCTTGCCAGGGAGGAGCGCAGGAGCCGAGGCAATGACGCCCTTGATGTTATCGTTCTTTTGCAGACAAAAGTTCAGCACGTTGAGTCCACCCATCGAATGTCCAAAGAGGAAGTGTGGCACTCCTTCGATAGTCACTCGATTGTTCATCGAGGCGATATCAGAAGCTACTGTCTCCAATCCCTCGTTGTCTCCTAGCAAGCCGCACTGCCGCCCAGTTTTTCCGAATCCGCGCTGGTCGAAGCCAAGTACCTGGATGCCGCCACGGGCGAAAGAGCGAGCCACGTCTTCGTACCGGTCAATGTGCTCGCACAGCCCATGCACTAGCGTCAACGTGGCAACCGGCGGCTGCGTAGTGGCCTTGAAGAGATGCGTGTAGAACGACCGGTCCTCGTAATCCACCCACTCGATAACCTCGTCAACGCCCTCAACGGTGAGCGTCTTGGTCTGTTTGTCGACTGTCGCCATACTTGAAGCTATTGGGATGCCTACTATATCTTGTGCAGGTAAAGTGCGAATTGGAAAATGAGTACACTATATAAATTCGAAGAAAAGTAAAGTGAAGAAGAAAAAGTACTTTACATGGGCCACATGTCAATGGCGGGCTTTGGGCTGCCAATGGTGGATGCTGCTGGCACATGTCGCATTTAGTCACCCCTCCCTCAAAAGTGTGTACGCTATAATGTCCGATGGAGGGGAACCATGTCCGCTCTAAACATATCCCCCCCCCCCCCGCACCACTCCCTCTCTCTCGTACAAATCGCAGTGTGTACCAGATCCTTCAGATCGTCCACGTCCATAACCCGTTGCTTAGAAAGAGTCAACGATGTGGCTTGGGAACTATCCTAGCCATGTGATGCCCTTTACAGCCAATAAAATATGCCCTAACCGCAACTGGTAATTTCCTCTCGTTGTGCTGGCAAAAAGCGGGCGAGCGAGACGGGGGAGGCTTTTTTGTGCATCTTTCTTCTCTTTTACTCTTTTTATCCTTTCTCGCGTCTTGCTTCTCTCTTCTGGTTATCCATAAAACAAACCACGCCTTACACTATTAACTCGCGTAGCACACTTTTTCATTCCTATATTCTTTTATCTATTCGTCCTCTCCCCCGGCTTCTATGTTAGCAGGCTGGCCCCTTTGCCTTTCTCGCTCAGGGCCTTGCCAAACGACTACCACAGTGGCCGGCACTCTATACTATTCGCCGCTACCATCTGATGAACAATCAGTTTCATCCAGACACAGTCGTAGCTGGACAGCCAGGGCCTGACAACCAAAGGTTCGGAGTGCTGGCGTTCGGCCACCTGGGCCACAGCATGGCCGACACGAGCATGACTACTCCCGGATCTGTCCTGACTAGCACAGTAGTGGGCTTGGGCAACTCCATGCCATTGGGCCCAGGTACGCTTGCGCCCGGAAATATTGCTGCCATGCATCCTCCCGGCCAGGTGACTGCAATGCCGCCACCCTCCTCAGCCAACTCGCAGCACCTCGCCCAGATGCACGCGCAAGCCTCCCACCCCCAATATATATACCAGCGACAGCAGCAGCACCCGATGCTAGTCAACGCTGCCACTACTAATGGCTCCTGGCTCATGCCTGGCAGCAGTATGCCTCCGACTATGATCGGCCCCATAGCCGGTCAGATTGGCGCGAATGCCTTTGGTCAGGACCGCTCTATGGCCGCACAGCAGCAGGGGACTCAGGCCTTGCTAAGTCACCTGGCGTCACTCGCGCCGCCGCAGCCGGCATTTAGTGCCGCAAACATGACTGGTGTTATGCACCAACACCAACAACAGCAGCAGCAACAACAACAGCAGCGACAGTATCCCGGCCAGCTATTTATGGACCACCAAATGAACCAGCTATTTCAACGCCAGCAGCAGCAGCAGCAACAGCAGCAACATCAGCAGCAGCAGCCAATGTTTCACAGTATCCAGCAAGAGAAGGATAATAGTGTGGGTGTTACTTCCGCGGTGTCTCTTGGTCGTAGTCAGGCCATACCTCCGCTTCCACAGTCTGCGCCTGTACAGCTTGGTCAACCGACCGCCTCGTCTTCCTCTCTATACCCGGGCCCACTATTTGGTCCTCATCCGTTGCCTTCTACGGCAAAAGCTGCCCAGAAACACGGGCAACAGGCATTGCTGACACCGCAGCTGCCTCGAAAGGAGGCGAACCCACCGCCTACATCGCGGAGCACGTCGTCCACAACTACCAGCACGCCACCGCTTGCCGCCTCCGCTCTCTCCTCTAGCGCACAGCAGACCGAGGCTGCAGCCCTAAAGTTCACCCACAATGGCGCCGAGCCCGACCAAATAACGCCCACGTCGGACATTGCTGCGGTTCCGCGGCCAGAGAGCACGGCTAGTACCAGTCCTGCACTAAGCACAGCGACTAAAATGTCAAAGACCTCGCCAAAGCTGACAAAAAGAGGCAACTCAAAGGAACCAAAGCGCAAAGCGGTTGCTTTAACATTTAAAAAGGACGCAGTCTCGTCGTCCTCTGCAACCGTTGGGACAGTGCTCGTTAATAGACAAAAAGCCGGCCAGCCGGCTAGTATCAAAAAATCTCGAACTATGCCAGCACATCCTCCTTCGCATTCTCAATCCGCTCAGCTACCGCAATCTTTACCCCCTATGGACACGGCACCCGCGACACCACTCGTTTCTAGTATGCCCATGTCGCTGTCAGCTACCGTGCCGTCTCAGGCCTCCGCCATAGCCGCCACTTCAAAACTGTCGCGTGTAGCCTCGGCGGCAAACCTGTCCACGCCATTGGCGAGCCAGCCCGCTGCTCCCCAGCTTCCGCCTCAGTCGGATAGCCACGCTCAGCTGGACTCGTTGAGATTGGCCGCGTCGGATTTACCCCCGATGCCCTCGCAAACCTTGGATCACGCGGCGCCAGTCATCTTGTCGCAGAAGGAGGTGCTGGGCCGAGGCATTGAGCAACTGCTAAAGTTTCACAGCGTTTTTGCGCCTGCCTCTGACGTGCGTGACCTCGAATACTGGAGAGCGGCAATTAGCGACTACTTTTGCGACATTGGAAATATCCGCTTGGAGCTGGGCACGCAAAGCTATGACATGCCGGTTGCCGCAGCGGGCGGCTTCTACCACCGTCTGTTTAACGAGGGTACCGCAGTGTCAATGCACATGGCACTGGGGCAGCCCAACATATACCGACTGAAGCAAAACGCGTCGATTATGTCATTTCATGGCGTGCATATGACTACGACCTATGCTAATGGTCGGCGCGTGCTGGAGGCTGGCGATCTGCGAGTGATATTCGACGAGGACTTTCGCATCCGCCTGTGGGCGTTCTCGTCAGAGGACGCGACGGTCTGCTTACCGCGCAAGCGGCCGAATGGAACCGACGACGCGCTGACGCGTACTTGCGATGCTACGATTGGCCGCAACCTCGACTGGCCTAATGCAATTCCGACGCCGAGGCGCCGCAAGTCGGCTAACGGCAAGCAGCCGCCCGAGGAGTGCGCCCTGCCAGCATGTGCATTGCAGCACTTGGAGATCGCCAATACGATGTACTACCTCCAAGAACTTGTTTCTCTCCAGCTGCAGAACAAAACCTCGTCCGAGGGGATCTTGGATATGTGGATGAAGGCTGTCAAGCCAGAGCCGCTTACTACTAAGCAGCTTGCTAAAGCAGCCGGTACTGAGCGCAAGCGGACTCGAAAGAAGTCTACTGCTGCCGCGCTGCCCTTGCCACCACCTGGTCCACTGCCCACATCGTCGGCACCTGTTTCGGCACGGACGGACGATTCTATTGAGCCTATCACTAGCGATTCAAAAGTCAAACGAGTGGCCGTCACGGCATCGCCAGGTGTAGTCGTTGCCTCGAAACCGTCGCGCCAGCAGACAAAGCATTAATATTTCTCACTCCTCCCTCCAGCATTACCTTTCTGTACTTGTGCATCTATTGATATAACCTCTAACGTATATATGCTATAACATTGAAGTGCAATTTGTTGACCGCACAAAGTCGGCTGCCAGCTGCCAGAACTCCTTGTTGTCGAGCATGCCAAAGTGTGAGCCCAGGTCTCTCACCACCAGCTCTACGTTTGCGTAGCCGGTGTGGACGAGTTGGCGAGCAAAGTCCGCCGACATAATGGCTGGGATAAGCGAGTCTCCGGCGCTATTGATGATCAGAAACCGGATATTCTCGGCATCAGCGTACCTGCATTTGGCGACATGCTGCGGGCTGGCCTCCTGATGCTGAGCAGGGTCAAAGGCCATGTCTATGAAATCCGCATAGTCCGGATAGAGCTCCAGCAGGCCTGGGATGTCGTAGATGCCGCCCACTCCCACGACGCCCCTTATACTGGCTATGCAATCCAGCTGGTCGCTGAGCACCATCAACGTGGCCAGGTGGGCGCCTGCCGAGTGCCCAATGAGATACGTGTTGTCGCTGTTAACTAGCTGCTTGCCGGGGTAGTCGCCGTGGACTAGGAACTGCACGGCCTTTATTGCGTCTTGGAGATGTGCTGGATGGCGGATAGAGTCGGGCGTGCGCTGGCTTAGCCCGTAGTTTATCACTGCTACGGCGAGGCCTTGTGATACTAGGCCGTGGGCCAGCACTTCGCACTCGGACTTGTCGCCCGTTCGCCATGAGCCCCCGTGGATGAATATCGCTAATGGTAACGCTCCCAAGCTTCCATCGGGTACGTATATATCTAGCGTGTGCCTGGGGTTATCGTCGGCTATGTAGGCGATATCTTTGTAAACAGGCATGGCTTAAATATTAGAAGAAAGAAATTCAAGAGATAAGAACCTCCTGGGCCATCGAGGTGGGAAACAATTATGTAAGTGGCTTTGATTACCGAAGTAAATTTCCCAGCCCTTGTCCTTATTTTCATTTACCGCCACTAGTTGCGCCCAGCAGTCGCAGTCCAACGTCATCCCCTCCACAAAAATTATCGTGTTGACTAAAAGGTGATATTACTTCTTTCACATGTCAACACTATCTAGAGCCAGTCTTACCCCAACCGACATCTGAAATGGCTTCAAAGACGACTGTTTTTTATTGCAGTCTTTCTTTTCTGCTTAAACTCCTTTCACACACTTTTCCTATCTTCTCTCTGGCATTTTTTACAAATCATTGCACGCTTTAACAATACATGTTTTCTGCACTAGCCGCTGTATCTCCTGTCGCCAACCGAGCGAGCATGGTCAACAATTGGATAGCAAAAGTCGCCAGATCCGACCAAGAGCTGCCCCGGGTAGCTGATGGCGACGACGGGTCTGAGCGCACCCTCGCCGATGATGCAACACTATGCATTCCGCCTGGGCCTCCTCTGCGTAGCCGCGCCGTATCCAGCGTCTCTGATAATTCGGCGTCGAGTGCTGCTGTCAGCGGGTATTCCACCAGCGTATTTGCATCGGCCGAGTTGCTGCGGCGCAGCCGTGTGTCCAAGTCTAGAGATTTGGCGCCTGCGCTTGATCACGCTAGAATCAATACAGCAGTAGCATTGGCTATCAGGGCTCGTCAAGAGGACGAGCTGGGCAGGCATGAAGTCGCCGCAAATCTACTTGTCGCTGCCTTGGAGCGGCTATCTACTTCTTTGCACGACGCTGGCGATATTCGCGATCCTCGGCTTCGTGAGCGGATGCTTGTGCACAGGCTTTTGCTAGAGTCTGGCGATAGCGACCTTAACAGCCTCATTGCACCTAGTTCGCCTCGGCCAGGTCTGATTGCCGAAAGCTCGAGACAACAAGCCAACGCGGCTGGTGACTCTGATGCGCCCTCGGCGGCAGCTACGAATAGTGGACTTTTTGACCATGCCGCCGACAATGTGCGCGCCACAGTAGTGCTTGCTGCAGCTCGCGGGCTGGGTATCTTGAACCAAGCGATTGTTTTGTGGCTGGTGTTCTTGGGCCATGTCTGCATGTGGTCTGCTACTCAGTTTAGGAACTCGCAGCTGCCAGAGCTTATCGTCCTGGGGATGACTAGGGCTGGAGTGTGGATGTACGAGAAATGTCGCGTCAAGCAAGTTCCTGAGCACGCCTTGCGCCTTGGACAGGCGGCCCTGGCATGGCTATTGGCTATGGACAAGGAAACGTGTTTTACCCAGCGAGTCCTGTGCTCTGCCGCCGCCATCTTGGGCGCCATTGCCCGAGTCGCTGAACAATCCAGCTCCCGAGCCACCGGATCGGCCAACTGAACCATTTTGGATCAGCTTTTTCACTTTTTTTCATTTCTGCTCCTATTGCATTATCTATATTATTCTGTATTCAATTTTGTTTAATTTCGTATGGACGTCGAGTCTGCCACTGTGGTTCGCCTAGTCGAGCAATTCCTCAAAGAACACAACTTGCAAATGACGCTCGAGACGCTGCAAAAGGAGACTGGAATTTCAATCAACACGGTTGACAATGTCGACGTCTTCAGAAGCGACATTATTAAAGGAAAGTGGGAGGCCGTGCTGGCTAGCGTCGAGCAAGCCGGTATTGCTCAGGGCAAGCTAGTCGACCTCTACGAGCACATTATCATAGAGTTGGTGGAGCTTCGAGACATGGGCCCCGCGCGAGCCCTACTTCGACAAACGGAACCGATGGAGATTATGCGCACATCGCAGCCGGACCGATACCTCAAACTAGAGCAGCTGTTGTCTAGGACGTCGCTTGACCTAAATGACGCGTTCGGAGGGAAGGGAACCAAGGAGTCGCGGCGTTTGGAGATCGCCAACGACCTTGTCAGCGAAGTCAGCACTGCGCCCCCATCCCGACTGCTCACGCTCCTCGGTCACTCGATCCAGTGGCAAAAGCAACAAGGGATTATCCCAGACGGCGTACCATACGATCTGTTTTACGGGAGAACACAAGAAGTTGTGTCGTCGAGCGAGGACAAGCCGCCTACGAAGCTTTTGGCCACCATTAAATTCCCAAAGAACGAGCATCCGGACAGCTTGGCATTTTCGCCAAACGGCGAGTATATAGCGACTGGAAGCGTTGGCGGCTTTATAGAGTTTTGGAGTGCTATGACGGGCAAAATTGCCGATGAACTCGATTTCCAAGCCAAGGGCTCACTGATGATGATGGAGGACGCCGTAACGGCTCTGGCCTTTAGCCATTCGGGCGACTTGGTGTGCGCTGGCGCTAGTGATGGAAAAGTCAAGGCATGGAAAGTAAAGTTGGGATCTATTGCCAAGAGGTTTCCTGCCGCGCATAGTCAGCGCGTAACTTGCGTGGCGTTCTCTAGAGACGACACTCAGATTCTTAGCGGCAGTGCTGACGGCACTATTCGGATCCACGGGTTAAAATCGGGGAATATGCTGCGTGAGTTCCGGGGACACACTGCCGGTATTACTAGTGCTGTGTTTACCGAAGATATGTCACGCGTAGTTAGTACTTCTGATGATGGCTCTCTGCGGATCTGGGAATCGGGTTCTGCTGAGTGCCTGTATACTGTGCTTCCTGGTTCCGACAAACTTGGGCTGTCGATGCCAGGGATTGTCAGCGCGCAAGCTATTCCAGGAAGACCAGCCGAATTTATTGTGTGCACGAAATCGCCCACAATATACGTAGTTGGCACCGACGGACAAGTCAAGCGATCGTTTGCCGCCAAGCAAGGTACTTGCAGTGAGTTCTTGGCTGCCGCCGTCATGCCACAGGGCAAGCTTGTCTTGGCTGTATCTGACACGTCGGCTTTGCACTGCTTTGATATCGAGACTGGGCTGCCGCAAGACAATACCCCAAAGGTCGCAGATGCAGAGATATTTGGTATAGCGTGCCATCCGTCGTTGAGTATAGTTGCCTTCTTTTCCAATGACCGTCGGGTGCCAATTTGGGCTAGCTAATACGCAGTACCCAGTATGCGGACATGCAGTTCCTCCGCATGCATAACTGTATATATCCGATACCTGTGCAATTGTTCCAATACATGCTGATCATCATTGATGTAACGGTTACATATCTATTTGTTGTAACAAAAAAGTATCTGCGCAGTTTGAACTTTAGATCCACGCCGATGGATGTCACCATGTGTGCTTTCCTTGCGGCTATTCCATTTTAAAATGTTGGTATAAATACGACAAGCCCTGCCCTATTCAGCTGCTTTGGATTCAGCATCAGCATTCGCTTGCCTTTTATATACCTTACGACATTTTCCAACAGTAAAAAACTACTCATCATGAAGACCTCCTTTGCTGCCATCTCATGCCTTGTCGTCGCCGTTCTGGCTCAGACCAACACTGTCCCCGCCAGCGATGCCACCAGCCCTGCCCCCGAAGTTGCCAACACTCCCATTCCCAATGTCGTCATTGGCCAAACCCCCCAGGTGGCCCAGATGCCTCACTCGATGACACAGTCGCTGCTGGCTCGCCTGAGCTCGTACTTTGACATGTCCCATCTTTCGAGCGTTGATACTGCTACACCCGTCATGACCGTCAAGGTGTTTGATCCAACGATGAACAAGTACACTCTTCTGTCGATGAACGTAGTCCAGTCTGGCGACGTGTGGTACCTTCCCGTGTGCACCATCAACTCTATTACCACTGCTGGGTCGTCTGCTGCCCCGCCTTTGCCCGAGAGCTGCCAGTTTGCCATTCAGCTGACTCCAGTGCCCCAGAATGCCATGAGGATGATGATGAGGGTTATGCGCACTATGGTCAGGTCCATCGAGGCAGCCGCCATAGAGCCCACGCGCTATATGTTTGGCCGCGCATCTACTGGCATGACCTACATGCCCATGCAGTAGTTTATTTGCTTGAAATGGCTTGATGACCCTTATTAGTATATTTTATTTTTGGCGTACTAGGCCATATCGACGCTTTTGAACAACAAATATACTAATTTCCAATCAAGCCAGTGCTATATAAATAGTGAACATTAGAGAAATTTGATTATATTCGCCGAGATGGAAAGAGAAGATAGGACAAATGAAGAAAGTAAGGAATGAGGCGACAATTATGAGGTAAATTTATCTATGTCTTGTGTACAAGGCTCATACGTTATATGCCGCAATAGGTATGCGCTATTTGAAATACAGATACGGTTGCTAGGTTTTAGGCATTGGTAGAATTGTAATTTATTGGAAAGGTAAAAAAATATAGTACATTTTATATATAATTTTAATGGCATCTAGCGCCGGCGCGGTGGAGCAGGAGCGCGTTTTATGTCCCTCAAGAGTTCAGGGCGACCGCGCAGAAATTTCTCGTGGTGCAGAATGCTCCACTCATTGCCATTGTCGTCTGGAATGCGGGTCCGCCCGTCGGAATCCAGTTTGAACCGGTAGCTGTAAAAGTTTTTCATTATCGATTCGCGCTTGGTCGCGCTAAAGTTCATTTCTAGTAGTCGGTCAATAAGGTTGTCCCAACTACCTATCATGATTTGGTCCCCCGCCTCGCTCCACTTGATCCACGGCGAATTATTCTCGTCGCTCGCAATCCTAAAGCACTCAGGCAGCAAAACAAATGTGGCATAATAATTACAAATTAGTCGAGAGACAGCTATTTACAGCTTCAACTAGCAATGAATTTTCATCTAGTTGTCTCTTACCTAAATATTGCGCACAAAAACGACATTGCTGGGCGCTTGGGCCTCTGACGAGTGGTAGCCGAGGGAGCCCGACGAGACGTTAATGACGGTGAAAATGATTGCAGTGATACGCTTGCACTAGCAGGTCCGAGAGCAATCGGTGGCAGGGCCAATAGGGACGGCGGCATAGACAGGTAGCTCGGCACCTCTAGCTGAACCCCGACGGCAGGAGAGTCCCCTTTGTAGGTATACACTGACGAACTTGCCATGCTCGCAGTGGTCTCGTCGGCACCGCCGTTGTGTGTGTAGGGAAGGGGGGTGCCAAGGGGCGTCTGATTGTCGCTTCTAGAAGTTGGGTCTTGAACAACTTCTACCGCCAAGCAGAGCAGGTCCAGGGATGACGGTGACCTGGCGCCCTTCGGGGCGGCGTCAGACTCTGGCGCACTGTTGGTGGCCAGCTGATGCCTCTTGGCCGTGTGAGGCTCGGTATCAGAGTACTTGCGTTTGATTTCAGGCATATTGAAGATATAAAAAAGTCGATAGAAAGTTTCTAAAAATACAAGGGTTGCTGGAGGATTCTGAACGTAGGCAATGCTAGTGAACAGAAGCGAGAGGGCAAACGTCTTCTGGGGGGTGGTTTATATAAGAAACCGTCGTCACCTTTTCCTACTCTTGCAGTTGCGCGCAAGGGGGTGGAGAGGTGACCATGGCCTGGCTGCGTACTTTTCATGATCCGATGGCACCCAGACCTTGCATTTGAAACTCGGCTTGGAGGAAACGGGCATGCATTGGCATGTGGTTTGCGCGTTCGTTTTTAATTTTCTCGGCGTCTGCCAAAGAAAAGGCGGGTGGTCCTGCATCAACTACCCGGACTAGAGAATTCAATACTGCATCGTCAAGTGACAAGTAGGTACAAAAGCATTATTGCCATGCGACGGCGCCTTTCACTAAAGCACGCAAAAACAACTCGCTCCTTGATTATACCCTCTAATAATGACCTCATGTATCTTATCTCATCCCATCGCTTGACATTTGCTCGCCTGGCCAGGAATAGCTGTCCATCTCATATGACCCAGGAAAGTACCTTGTATTTTTTGCTGTGGTGTCGCATACTGCGGAGGGTACAGTACACGACAGCAGATTCTCGGAACGGATAACAGTTTACCCAACTGAGGGAATGGCACAGAGGGGCTGGCCAACGGCACCACGTCCAAATTTGGGATGTTGAGGATGTGCCGCGTGCATGGCGAACAAAGTTAAACACATGCAACATTTCCTTTTTAATTTTTTTCACTCTGCTGAAACGCCGAATTGAGCGGGCATCTCTCGGATTTGCAATACCCCGATCCTCTCAGTCGATTTCATTTGCTCTTTATTGGCGTTGCTGGTTCGTTTCGCTAATAGAGAAATCAAGGTTTGGTTGCTGAGCAAGCATTCAATTGTTGACAGTGTTTGCAGATGAATATCCCATCCAATCATATCGTGCTGCCAGTACCTACAAATTGCCGAACAATGTGCGTAAAAAGCAATCCAGGCGGCGGCGGACAACATGAACGTGATTTAATGTGCCTGTCATTGTTGTGACAGGGAGGGTCATCACTTTGAAAATGAGCTCACATGCACATCGAAGCGCTTGTCTAAATTGACGAGGGGAGGGGGGCTGGTGAATTTTTTCTTCAATTTTTCAGCTTGAGCAATTCGATATACCCTTTTCCGATCCGTTCTCAGGCCTGCAATGACGGCGCTTGAGGAGCGCGCCAATTTATGCACGCAAATCCGAAACAATGTCGCTGAAGTCATGCATCTCATAGATTGACTGATCGTCATGCACCCGTGGGTAAGTCGTGCGGAAACTTGTCTGCGCCACAGGAATCACCACTGACGCATGGGCAACTTTTGTTCCGCCAAGCTCTATCGGTACACCTCTATGTACAGTCAACGAACACAAGGGGACAGTTAGGTAATGTATTTCCAACCACGCCTAAATGGCGCCAGATAACATTAGATCAATGACATCGCTAATAAAGTATTTGCGGCTAGCCAAATCGACGTTGAACTCTTGGGCCAGCTGTTGCCGTATCTTCTATTTTTTGTCATCGTCGTCAGGTCCGATGTAGCCAGAATGCGGCGCGTAGCCTCGATAATCTTGCCATCCAGTGGCATCGCCTCTGGGTTCTGGCCACCAGAGCCTGGATGGTAGTAGTCACCAATAGTTGGAGCGACAAACGAGGACATGGGTCGCTGATGCTGCAGTGCATCAGGAGTGCCGTTGGGCATAGTATAATCGAGAGTGCCCGCTTGGTTCATAAACCCGCCATTGAGCGGCATAGCGGACACCATTGTGTGCAACAGCATTGCATCCATGCTTGGCGGCAACGACGAGCGCGAATTAGGCATGCCATACGGTGACATAAATGTGTTTGGCACATGGGCATTCATAGTGGCCACCGAGTAGCGGTAGTCACCGTTGATTGGTACTTGCATGGATATTGTTGGCGTACCAGCCCGAGACAGTGTGTACTGCCCAGTATGAGGGACCTACGCAATAGCCGAGGGTGCGTTAGGGTAGTCACACATGCTGCTGGTGCGCATGTGGTTCAGGGGTGCAATTTTGGCGGCTGCTGACTGTCTACTTCACAACAACATATGCTCCTAACTCGCTCTATCTTATCTCTACGAGCATGCCGCAGCTGGGGGCAATTGTTCCTTTGTCACAATACTTTTGCTAAAAATAAACTACCTTGTGTGAAACATTCTACTTGATATTAACTTGCCCTTTGACAACGCCTTATACAAGGGCTTTCTCTAATGAGGGTGGCATACACAGTTCTACGATATATTTCTTACTAGATGTGGCTAACCAAAGTGTATATCGCCAACTTGGCCAGCATTGACTTGTCCGCTCAGTTCATTGCTATGACATCATTTTCGATTCTCCTTTATAGGTGTTTCTACATTGCCAGCGACATCAACCATCTCTAGGGCTAGTAATACCGATAATAATTGCGAATAAAAATAAGTGTATGATCCAAAACACAGTTGGCCACGCCCGAGATGGCTATTTGCGCTATTTGCGCTGTGCTTTCCATCACATTCGACAAACTCATCAAAAGGTGAGATAGGTGACTGCGCTTGGTCAAGCTTGCGCATGGAACAATATTTGGCTGCTATGCAGGTCTCCCATGACTTTATGTAGGGTTCCTTGCACTCTAGCACCCCTATACTCCTACACCCCCCCCTTTACATCCCCCCTCTCTGCCTTCTATTTCTTCCTACAAGCAACACATGACAATTGTCGAGGTAAAGAAATTTTTTTAGGGATCTGGTTGAAAGGGGCGTGCAGGGGTGTGCAGGGGTGCTAGAGTGCAAGAGTAAGGCCAAGCCGGAACCCGACGGCACTTTCAATGGGAGCATCGGTGCCGCATCGGGCTTACCTTGATATTACCCAGTGGCATATCACTGAGCTGGTATCCACCTACATATTAAATAGATCCCCTGTAAATACTTTGCTTCTGGGCAACCTGTCAGTGATAATGCGACTGGGTAACAATTTGGCTTCGACCACTTAGCACAAAGTGCTTTAACTGGTCTTTTAGCATTAGGGTCGCCCATATATTTCTAGCTGCCCCGCTAAGAAGCAAATCATTTTATCGAATTTTGAAGTAATTATTATTTTTTATCATAAACTTCTCACTCACATTTCTTTTTCCTACAAATGTCTCTTGATGAAGACCTTCTTGCCGATTTGGATGAACTAGGCGGTGACTATGACGATGACATTGATGCCATGGATGTTGTTCCTCATGACAACACCGGCCCCGACTTCAATTCCTTGAAGAACATCTCAGCTGACATTGCCGCTTTGGGCGAGGCCAGCAATGGCGGTGGGATCGGTGAAGAGCACGAGGCTCTCATCAGCAGACTGGCGTCACGGTCGGCAGACATCCGCAGCATCACCGAAGTGTGTCACGGCAGTGAATTGCGCAGTCTTTTGGCCAGCATCTCGGAAAGTCAGGCAACGCCTGAGTCAGCGTCGCAATTGATGGGGCGAGTTGACGACAGCCCTGACTATCGGCTGGTTGTGCAAGCAAACGAAATGTCGATGCGGATAGCAGGAGAGATTTTGGTTGTACATCGGTTTTTGCTTGACCACTACAAAAAACGCTTCCCCGAATTGGAGACTCTTGTTCGAAACCCGATCGAATATGCGCGTGCTGTCCATGCTATTGGCGGTCTGGCTGACATTACCAAAGCCAAGCTTGAGGGTATATTGCCCAACGCCACTCGCATGGTGGTCATAGTTACTGGATCGACTACAACCGGCCGTCCACTTACAGACGAAGAGTCTCTTCGAGTTGAAGACGCGTGCAATTGCCTATTGGAACTGGTAGACGCCAAATCCAAGATTGTCGACTTTATAGAATCGCGTATGCCACTCATAGCTCCGAACCTCACTGCGGTCGTCGGCTCATCGACGGCAGCCAAGCTTATCGTCGAAGCAGGCAGTTTGACAGCGTTGAGCAAAATTCCATCCTGCAACATCCAAGTACTAGGGAAATCGCAACATACGGCAACTGGATTGTCGTCGCTCTCGACAAAAAAACATGCGGGCGCAGTTTATTACTCGGATGTTGTTAGCGGAGTGCCCGAAGACTTTAGGCAAAAGATGTTGCGCAAAGTTTCGGCAAAGTGTGCGTTAGCAGCTCGCGTGGATTCTCAGAATGGTGCACCGGATGGAGCGATGGGGCGCAAGTTCCGAGTGGAACTTGATGCGCAGGTGGAGAAACTGCTTGAAGCTGCGCCGATAAACGCAGTCAAGCCGTTGCCTGTGCCTGGCGAGGGCCCCAAAAAGCGTCGTGGCGGACGCAAGGCGCGCAAAGCCCGTGAGCCCTATATGGTTACCGAGCTTCAAAAGCAACGCGATCGCCTGCAGTTTGGCAAGTTCCAAGATGAGGTTATTGTTATGGACGAGATGCAAGGCCTGGGCATGATGGGCCAGTCCGTCGGACATGTTCGAGCAACGCAGATGAACAACAAGGCCAAAGCCAAGGTCGCGAAAAAGTACGAAAAGTACATGAAAGCGCCCACGGGACCAGCCGCCTCGGGCATCGCTACGATAGCGTTTACGCCTGTACAGGGCTTTGAGCTCATCAACCCGCAAGTGGACGACTTGCACCGCAAAAAGAGAGCTAAAACCGAGCAAGACAAGTACTTTGCCTCGAGTACGCCATTCCTGGGTAAGCGAGACGCGCCATAGGCGGGGAGTTTGGAGTTTTTAGTTTTGCTCTGTTGGTAAATTAAATGTGAAACGGCATCTAGTTTCTAGTAATGTCTTAGTGGTAGAACTCCAGATCCGTGTTGCGCTTGCTGACGTTGGCCTTGTAGCCAGTCTCAATGTCGGACGGGAGAACAACGTAGCGATTCTTGCGTACAGCCTGCATACCGGCTTCTTGGCAAATGGCTGCAATCTCTGCGCCGCTGAGCTTATCGGGACGCGATACAAAGTCCTCCAGGTCAACCTCTTCAGAAAGGTTCATCTTTGAGGTGATTGTCTGGAAGATCAGGCGCTTCTGGCGACGGTCGGGCGTGGGGAACTCAATCTTCCGGTCGAGGCGGCCAGGACGCAGCAGAGCCGGGTCGAGGGTGTCGGCACGGTTGGTGGCCATGATGACTTTGACATTCGATGTCTGGTCAAAGCCGTCCATCTGGTTGAGCAGCTCGAGCAGAATGCGCTGTACTTCGCGATCAGCGCCGGTCTGCGCATCGAAACGCTTGGTGGCCACAGAGTCAATTTCGTCGATAAAGATTATAGACGGCGAGTTCTCACGAGCCAAACGGAACACGTCACGCACCATACGCGGACCTTCTCCAAGATATTTTTGCACAAACTCGGAACCATTGACGCGAATAAATGCGGCTGTCGTGTGGTGCGCAACGGCCTTTACAAGCATAGTCTTTCCGGTTCCTGGTGGGCCATACAAAAGCACACCACGAGGAGGGTCAATGCCGATCTGGCGGTAGAGGTCAAAGTGGGTCAGGGGCAGCTCGACAGCCTCGCGAATCTCCTGCTTTTGCATGTCCAAGCCACCGATGTCAGAGTAGGAAACATCCGGGCGCTCGTTGGCATCAAGCAGGGCAATGCTCGAGTCTGCCTCAGCTGGGAGTGCTTCGACAACAGCGTTCGAGTGGCGGTGGAGCGAGATGGACATGTTTGGCTTGAGCAGCTCACGGTCGATGGTCGACAAGATCCGAGAAAGGAAAGTCATGCCAGAGGTCGAGCTTACAATGCACGTGTCTCGGTCAATGGGCTCCAGGAACTGTCCAAGCACAAGCGGGACGGCGCAAATGCGCTTGACCTCCTCTTGTGCCTGCAGCAGCTCGCTTTGCAAGTTCTTCTGCTCGTCCTTGATGTACTCCTCCTGAAGGTCGAGCAGCTCCAAGTGGCGTTCTAGGTGCTTTTGGCGCAGATAGAGATCGGTCTCGTCGAGCTCGCTAAGTAACTCGGGACGAATAAGCGACACGCCTAGGTCCTTGATTCCAGGCGCGATTTCAACTGGGCGGATTCCAATCTCTTCCATAGCTCTAAATGTTGTTATGCTGTTGCAAGTAGATGGCGATTGTGAAGGCTGATAAGATGAGGTTGTAGAGAGCGAATCAGATAGTGTGAGAGAATTGGGAAGCAAAGTGGAATTGATTTCTGAAGGTGAGAGCGGTGGTGGCTGTAGCCAAGGCAACGCTCTGAGAAATTGGATTACGTGTGCTAGCACTCGCGTCAGATAATCAATCAAGCTAATCATAATCCCAGTTGGTTCGCTTGCACGTGGTTTAGGTATCGACGTTGTATGACGTCTCGGGGCTACTGTATGAGGCAGTTGTCGAGATATGGAGAAGGCAAATATATAGCAAGTACCTAATTACAAAGAGACAACACAGTCAAGCCAGTTTGTAGCGCCATAGCATACATTGCCGCTCACGCGAGTAGGTCACATGAAGCGACATCCAGCCGTTGCAGGGATGAAGCGTTGAAATATGAATCGATTGCAGGTTTTATATGAAAAGATAGCACGAATGGCCAACAGGGTCCTTTACTCAGAGCCAGTGTCATTTTCGTCCTCAGAAGCGACCTTCTTCGCCTTTGTCTTCGTTGGCTTGCTAGTGCCATTAGTAGCGGGCTTTGAATTATCCTTCTTCTTAGTGGCCGTAGATTCTCCATCCTTCAATGCCCTCTTCGCGCGCTTCTTAGGGGTAGGGGTAGATTGCTCTGCGCTCGACGCCACACCGCCGCTGGTCTTTTCAATGCGCTCTATATACGCCCCGCGTAAATCATCGCTAGCAGCCTTCCACGCATATGAGATAACCTCGATCTGCTCCTGCGACGACAAAGACGGGTTCTCGCTGCGAATAATGTCGCGCTGATCAGCAGCAAAGAGCATGTAGGCCGACAAGGATGCCCCGGTCTTTGCAGCGCTGGGCGCAGACGGCTTCTCGGATTCCTTTGGCAACAACGACGCGGTTTGTTTTGGTGACGTCGAAGCGCCGGCAATGCGTGTATATATGGCAGCTAGTCTGGTGTAGTGCTCAGCCAGCTACAATAATTAAAAGAAAACCAGATGGTTAGCCGTTGGATAACTAGCGGCATAGAGCCGAAATGACTTCAAGCTATTTACCTCCGTCGCGTCCTCCACGGATATCGATTCAAGTTCGCTCAAGTCCATTATCAGTTAACAAAAAGGAAAATATTGTGTCGTATATGCTTAATTCAAAATAAAATATATAAAGCAAAAGCTAGAGCGCGTCGAACTAAAAAGGCACACAATCCGAAAAACGGCCCAAACTATGGAAATTAAAGAGTTGCATAAATTTGCCAGAGTCAGATATGGGTAGGTGTGTTGACATGTTCACTACTAAATTCGTAGACCCTGGATGGCAGAGGCGACGGACAAGGATAGCCATCTACGCGCGCACAAACGGCGTGAGAAACAGCCAGACTAGACCACTTTCTCAACAAATATGCAGTACCAGATCATCGAGTGCACATAGTACATCTATGACAGATGAAAGGAGCGCAAAGACCAGCAAATCCAGCGGAAGGAGCGGTCAGCGATTAAGGCTACAACAAGATGGCATATTATGAGGCAGCCGCAGACCACAGAGCGCAGCTGTGATGCCAGAACTGCAGCGGCTCCGCCTATAGTGAAGCGGTGGGGAGACGACCTCCTGGATTTTAAAACAGTAGCTATGGCAACAGTCGCGTTGGAGCTCAGGGTCGTTGTCTATGACTGCCGTGTACCTCCATTGCCTCGAGTGGCGTAAATTTATTGTTAGGGGCAAGGCTGGAGAGAAGGAACAAAGCAAGAGCTCCTGGCATTGCTGAGGACGCAAGCCAGACTAGATCTGGAGGCGGCCGAGGCTCATAGGTCTAATAATTGGTCCCTTTACGGGGATATTGTTTGGTTTAATTTTTTTTTACAAGCAATATTATCAATTTACTTACAATGTAGGTCTTGATCATGAACATGGAGCTGTAAATATCGACATAATATCGTCAACATCAGAGGCAGAAAGTAGTTGCCTTCATCTCTGACGCCATGCTGTGACAACGTGTTAGCTTTTTTTTGCAATGGCCACAATCATGACAAATATGCGGTCACCAAAGCACGTTTCAAAGCAAGTGCATTTCCCTTTACATGCAGGAAAGACGAGAGATGATGTAGTTATTGTCGATGAATGATGTCGTTGTTACCAATACTTACCTCCCCAATTTTTGAGAAGGCGTGAAGCTAATGGCCACGTCCAGCTCTTGCAAAAAGGTGCTATTCGTATAGGAATATATAATAGAAAACAGCCAAGAATCTAGGCCAAATTACTCTCTTTTCTCTTCTCACTTTTAACTACTATCAATACATCTTATATTAGCCATTAAAGTATGCCGATTGTCTTTGACCACGAGTTTGTATTTAACAACGAAGAAGGTTTTGACAATTTTGTTGATCAATACGAGGCATTTTCCGTGTTCATATATGTATTGGCAAATGATCCTTTGAGGGGCGAAAATGTTGCGGGTGGTCTTGTGGAGCTGAAATGTAATGCGGTAGTTGGTCTAGTGACTAGAAACAATAGTAATAACTTTATATTTGACGCGTGCCGGCTGGACCCAGCGATTTAAAAGAAGTCCTAGTTTTAGTTGTTAACAGCAGTATGTATCATATTGTTACTCCCACTTGTATTGTTGACTACCTTGACAATATCAAGAGAAATAGACATAATATAAACTTGGATTATATTAAAAACTCCAAGGGAAAATTTACAGATGCTTTTAAAAGGGTGTATACCGCATCATGTCTCAACATGTGAGTATAGAATGTGAGATTCTGTCGACTGCAGTATATCGAGAAATAGTTGTTTTTTTTCCAACTCTTAAGAATATTCGAGGTTGTTGGACACCTCCAGCTCTCAAATAAATATGCTTCTCTTCCAACTGCTAAACCCCCCATTTGGGGATGTTTCAAAGCACACTAGTTTTCTTTTAAATTCTTTTCTGTAGTCTCAATCAAGCCAAAATATGCTTGATTTGACATGACTTGAAAGCAAAGAGCTTGTCTTTTACACCTTTAAAAGCAGCCATTGCTTTTCAAATAGGGGTGAGGCCATTGACCACATCCAGCCCCAATGATAGTTCTTTACCTTTATGATTATAAAACAAAGCATTTTGGCTAGCTCTCTCTTCTCTTTTCAATTTCCCCATTTTAACCAGTATCAGCATCCAACCTTTAATAGCCATTTAAATTATGCCAGTCGAATTTAACCCAGAGGCTCAATTTAACAGTGAGGAGGTCATTTTCGACATTTTTAGGAATCACCAGGGAAACCCCATTTTTATACTCGTATGGGCGAATAATGCTACAGAAGGTAATGGAGTAGCTGAGGGCCTTTCTCAGCTGCAAAGCGAGGGTGCTATTGCTTTAATAGCTAGAAATACCGCCAATGAATTATTGTTTAAAGATGATGAAGAACTGAACCCAAGCAGTTCAAATATAGTATTGGTTGAGGCTCGCAATGATCAAGCAGAAGAAATTGCTACGCCCGAGTGGGTTTCTGATTATCTTGAGAGCATCAGGGATGATGTACCAGATATAACCTTGAAATTTAATGTGAACAAAGAACGAGGCGAAAACAATATTTTGAATGAGAATGATAGACCAGGAGAAGAAATTGTTTTGAATCCTAGTTGCAGGGCTGCGTTTGCAAAAATGTTTAAAAAGATACCTGCATCATTACCCAGAGTGTAGACACATGGTATGTGGTGTTCTGTCCACTCAACAAGTTGACAGCCTTGAAGGTCTCAATACGGTCAGCGGAGAACTAGAGGGTTACATTCAACGCATAGGAGCTAAACAACTGTCAGAACCTAAATTCTATAACGGCTCGTCCATTAATGCGTCGCCATCGCCTTCGTCGCAAATCCGATTGTCCAGTACCTGAATCTGTGGCTTTGGCCGGTGTCGAGCAGATATAGATGACGGGTCGATCACAATACGCGCACCGTCCTCGCCGTCACTCGTTGAGTAGTCCTCCGATTCCTCGGCCCTTGTGCTGATATGCATATCCTCCGCAGCTCCATCGTCCTTCTTGGGCTTCATGTCGAAGACTCCCAATCCCAAGTCCATCTCAATATACTGTTCCTCGTTCTCATCCACGTTTTCAATGTCTAGCTTGTGCGGATCCTCGGCAATGTCGGCTTCAAGTTGTTTGTTGGCTATGGCGATCTGAGGCAAAAACGAGTGTAGCCGTGACAGTAGATCGGACGGAGGTTCTATGCGGAAGGTCTTTCTATTCGTCGCGGTGTCTGTGGATCTGGACTTGTCTTCAGTAAAGCCGGGTTTTGAGTCTCCCTTGGGTACAATTAGCGGCACGGTTGCTGTTGCTGAGCTATCCTCAGGAATGTCGAGCAAGCATTTGCTTTTTCCAGTCTTCCGTTTGCCGCTGTTGCCCATCGAGTGTCTAGTAATGAAATAAATATGACTAAGAGTACAAGCTAAAAAAAGAAGATAAACTATAAAAGGGGTTGGAAATATTACACTGTGAAGGAAACAAACTTGCATCGACAAAACGCGCAAAAAAAAAAACAGGGCTTTTGTTTTTGGATGTGATCAAAAGGATCACGGATCAAATATGATTTGAGAATAGAGGGCTGGGGGGAGCTGCGCCAATTGCCTGTGTCCTCGTCATTCGCTGCATTGGTATTTTATTTATTATTTATAAAAATGTCAGTCATTCGCAAACTGCTCATTCAGGGCGTTCGGTCGTTTGACCCGCAGAACCAAGACATTATTGAGTTCTATGCTCCACTGACAATTATCGTCGGTCAGAATGGCTGCGGCAAGACGACAATTATTGAGTGTCTCAAGTACATTACAACTGGCGAGCTACCGCCCAACAGCAAAGGTGGCGCGTTTATTCACGATCCAAAGGTAAGCATGCTTTACCAGCACTCATGTCTTTTAGAAAGGCAACAGTTCTAACACGGCCTGTAATTTACAACCTGCTAAGTACTTAGCTGGCAGGCGAGACCGAAGTTAAGGCTCAGGTGAAGCTACGATTCAACAACGTCAGTCAGCGATCGATGACGTGCGTGCGGTCGATGCTCTTGTCACAAAAGAAGGCGACGGTGTCTCAAAAGACACTCGAGGGAGCGCTGTCGTTTGACGCCACCGCAACAGAGGACAAAGTCAGCATCAGCAGTCGTTGTGCAGACCTCGACGCCATGTTGCCCGAACAGCTGGGCGTGTCAAAGGCGGTACTCGAGAACGTGATCTTCTGTCACCAAGAAGAAAGCAACTGGCCGCTCTCCGAGGCGTCTGTTCTAAAGAAGAAGTTCGACGAGATATTTGCTGCCACTCGGTACACCAAGGCGCTCGAGTCGATAAAGACTATTCGCAAGGACAAGGCGGTCGAAATTCGTGTGCAACGCGGTGAGCTCAAACACCTCGAGGAGAAAAAGACAAAGTCCGAACGGGTTCGCGTGGAATACGAAAAGTCTACGGTTGCTATCCACGAGTACAAGACGCGTATTGACGGCATTCAGCTGCAGGAGGAGCAGGTTACGGCACAGATCGAGAGCTTGGCAGAACGGTTGCAAGAGTTCATGACGCTGTGTACGACCGTTCAGGGGCTGAAGATGAGTCTGGACGAGAAGGTTGCCAGCTACCGGGAGATGGAGGCCAATACCCGCATTCTCGAAGTGTCTGACGATGAACTGCAAACCATGGGAACTGACATTCAGCGCCAGATCGAATCGCAGGGAACTGACAACCAGCGCCGCCACGAGGAACGCGACAGTCTGCAGCAGCAACTCAATGTGGCACAGCGCGAGATCGATGATATGCTATCTCAGATTGGTCGACTCCAAGCGGCACGCGATAGTTTGGAGAGCATGATAGAAAGCCGAGCTGCGACAATAGCCGAGACGATAAGCGCAGCCAGCTTGTCTGGCAGCGATTCGCAGGATGCTGACTGCCAGGCTGAGAACTGCGCGGCACAAATCGAGACGCGCCTGAGCCATGCCGAGGCCGAACGAGTGGAGACCAGGCGACGTGCCGAGACCCGGGAGCGTGAGCTCCAGACGGAGATTAACGCGGCTCAGTCGCAAATATACGACTTCAACAATGCCGTCGCGTTGAGCGATAAGCGCATCGCATCCAACGTGCAAGAGATTCATGGCTTGAAGGCGAAACACGATGCGCTGCAGCCTGATATGACGTCGATTAAGCGTACGGAGGATGAACTGGCTTCGGAAAAGAGCCTGCTGGCGACGGCGCAGGCGCAGGACTCAGAGCGCGTGTATAACGAGATGGCCAAGCAGAAGCGGCTGGAGCTGGGCGGCCTGGCTGAGGAGATCGCGCGCCTAAACTCAGAGATCATGTGCAATAACTCGCAGGCCAATACACGCGCCAAGCTAGCTCTGCGAAAGTCCGAGCTCGAGAGCAAGCAGGCTCGGAGGGATGAGCTGGCAGCCAATAACGACTTGGCAAAGTACACGCCGTCATCAAGCCAGGGCCAAAGTCGCGCGGTGCTCATCAAGAATGCGATCGAGTCCACGAAGAAGAATATAACCGAGGTGAGCAGCAAATGCAAAGAGTACTCGGGCGAGCTGGCGAATAAAAAGATGCGCTTGGATATGGCGATAGATGCGATCGCAAAGAAGGGGGCAGAGATGAGCGCAGTGGAGACTGATATTTACCTTGCATGCACCGGCGGCGAGTATGAGGAAACAGTCTCGCACTACCAGTCGGAGCTCCAGACAGTGTTGGAATTGGCCGGGCACTACAAAAGCGCTTCATCGATGTACAAGGCCTACATTAAAAAGGTCGAGACTGACCACGCCTGTCCCGTCTGCCTGCGTGGTTGGAGCAACAAGGCTGATGAGACCAAGCTTATTTCCAAGCTAAAGCTCGACTACACGACTGCTCCGACCGAGCTGCTTAACCTTGAAAAGGATATCCGGACGCTCGAGAAGCAGCTGAGCAACCTACATGGATTGCGGTCTCGTGCTAGTGAACTGGAGGAGTGGAAGTCTGGCGATAAAGACCTGCTCGAGGACCAGATCAAAGAGCTAAGGACAAATGTTGCGGACTATGAGGCCCTGCTGGACAATGACGAAGCCGCGCTGGCCCTTTTGAACGCCGATCTCAAGTCTCTGACTGAGCTGCTAGCAAAATCCGATGAGCTCGATGAACTGGAAAGGGAGTGCAGTGTCCTGACGCGCCAGATCGAGACACACGAGCATGAGCTTTTGGCGACGGGATCGATCAAGACCGCCGATGAGCTGCAGCAGGAGATCTCGGCGCACCAGGCCCAGGAGTCGGCTGTCAGACGTGAGCTCGACCGGTTGGGTCAGGATCACATCATAAAGCAGAAGGAGATTGGATTCCGGCAGGACAACATCCGCCGGCTCCAGGACTCTCTCAGCGAGCTTTCGCGCCAGGCGGACGAACGTGCGGTGCTGCTTGTTCGTGTTTCTGAGCTGGAGAAAGCCAATGTTGGCCTTGAGGCTGAGGGCCAAGCGGCTCGCGGCAAGGCTGAGGCCGTGGCCCCGCAGTTGCAGCAGTGCAAGCAGCGTTTGGCTGACTTCCGCAGCGAGGCCCGTGGGCAAGAGGCGCTTATCGACAAGCGCGTGCGCAATCTCACTCAGTGCAAAGACCAATTGGCGCTGATAAGCCGCGAGATTAGCAACGCGCGCGCGCAGTTGCGCTGCACTGCTGGAGAGCACCGCTATGCTGATCGGCTGGAGCAGGTCCGGGCGCAAAGGCAGGAACAGCAGGAGCGCCTGGAGCAGCTGACCGCGAGGCTTAACGCTATTGTTACGAAGCTACGAGAGTCGGACCGCATTGCTGCTCAGCTAGTCACTACGCAGCGCGAGATCTCTGATAATATTCGACTGCGCGCTAACCGCTGCGAACAGGGGCGACTTGATGCTGAGCTCAAGGAGGCGCAGGGTAAGCAGGCGCAGTTGGAGAGCCAGCTCAGCCAGATCTACAACGACGAGGCCGCGGATGGGTCTGACAGCGACTGCGAGATGGATGGCAGCCCGCGTAAGCGGCTCCGCGATGGCAGTGCGGCTGCGTCTAGGAGACCTCGTGGCGGTGCGCAGCTGCAGCGGCGACGCGATGTGCTCCATGCGCAGCTATCGCGGCTGACAAGCGAGCGGGCGGGGCTGCAGGGCGAGACCAAGCAGCTTGAGGACCAGGCGCGGCGGTTGGCACGCGAGCTATCCACGGACTACCGGGATATTAACGAGTTGTTTGTCAAGCAGCTGGTGGTGTGCAAGACAGAGGAGCTGGCCAACGGGGATCTCGAGACCTATGGCAAGGCACTCGATTCGGCGATTATGCGGTACCACTCGCTCAAGATGCAGGACATCAACAAGATCATCCGCGAACTGTGGATTAACACGTATCAGGGCAATGACATTGATACGATTGAGATTCGCTCGGAGATGGAGGGCGCGCGAAACAGCCGATCGCACAACTACCGCGTGGTCATGATCAAGGGCGGGCATGCCATCGATATGCGCGGGCGCTGCAGCGCTGGGCAGAAAGTGCTCGCGTGCCTGATCATTCGCCTGGCGCTGGCTGAAACTTTCAGCGTTAACTGCGGCATTCTGGCGCTGGACGAGCCTACTACCAATCTCGACCAGGAGAATATTGATAGTTTGGCGAGGAGCCTGGCGCGCATCATCAAGTCGCGGCAGGAGCAGCGGAACTTCCAGCTCATAGTCATTACTCATGACGAGATATTCATGCAGCTGTTGGGAAAGTCCGAGTACGCCGACTACTACTGGCGCGTGTACAAGGACGAGAACCAGTGCAGTGTGTTTGCCCGCCGCTCTATTGCAAATAACTAAGCCTCTTTTTGAGACATGGTCCTTTTAAAGGGCCCTTTCTACTGTCGCTACTGTTTGTGTTGTAGCGGTTTGTAGAACGAATGTCTTTTCTTTTTTAAAACGACACACTCCACATTGATATCATTTATTCCAGAAAGAACGGCGCAGATAGTCGGCTTGTCAGTCGGTCTCGCGCACTCCCCCCAAAGTGGCAAAAACCTCCTTTAAATACAGACAACCCCATCCATATATTTTTTTTCTTCTTCCTCTGTCATACAGTTCAACTTTTTTTTCTTTTTCTTTTCTTTTTTTTTTTAAACTTGTTCAATTACGAAATGGTCAATACTCTTATCGAAAAGACCACGCAGGGGTGGGCGCCGACTCACGCCAAGCTGGCCGAGATGGTTCTGAACGAGTCGGGCACAGTGCCCCTGTCGCAGCGGTACCGCGCGCTGTTCAGCCTCAAGAACCTGAACGACGATGCCGCCGTAGAGATCATCAGCCAGTCGCTGGGTGTGAAGAGCGACTCGGAGCTGTTCAAGCATGAGGTAGCGTACTGCCTGGGGCAGATGGGCAACAAGGTGGCCATCCCTGCACTGGTTGCGGCCATGGGCGAGGTTTCGTACCACGCCATGGTTCGGCACGAGGCGGCGGAGTCGCTGGGGGCATTGTCTGATGTGTCGGTGATTCCGGAGCTTGAGAAGTACGTTGACGACGCGTGCAAGCCGCTGGCGGAGACGTGCGTGATTGCGCTGGAGAAGATCAGATACGACCACTCGGCCGAGGCCCAGCTGGCCGACCCCCGGCCCAAGGATGCCGTGTACGCGTCGGTGGATCCGGCACCGGCGACGACGTCGACAAAGTCTGTGGCGCAGCTGCGCGACATCCTGTGCGATGCGGAGGTGGGGCTGTGGAAGCGTTACCGCGCCATGTTTGCACTGCGCGATATTGGCACTGAGGAGGCTGTGTTGGCTCTGTGCGAGGGCATGGAGACGGACCGGACGAGCGCTCTGTTCCGCCACGAGATCGGGTTCATCTTTGGCGAGATGCAGCACCCCGCGAGCGTGCCGGCCCTGGCGCGCATCCTGGCTAACGACCAGGAGGAGGCTATGGTGCGCCACGAGGCTGCCGAGGCCCTGGGCTCGGTTGCGACGCCCGAGGTCAACGACATCCTGGCCAAGTTCATTAACGACCCTGAGCCCATCGTCCGCGACAGCTGCCTCGTCGCTCTGGACATGTTTGAGCACGAGACGAGCGGCGAGTTCCAGTACGCCATCATTCCCGAGACCGAGACTGTTGAGCTGGCGAAGGTAGAGGCATAAATTTTCTTTATTTTTCTTTCTATTTTTAATGTGGCAATATTTTTCTTTTTATCAGATCACCCTTTCTGTACTTGGATATGCTTGTTATCTGATGGTTTCTGAAAACAAAACCTGCTTCAAAAGCTCGGCGACAACCTGCACGTTGAGGCTGTTCCCCAGCAGCTGCAGGCGCTGCCGCTGTGTTATGGACGCCGGGAAGCTCAGCGTGTATTGCGGGACACCCGTGTGCGGATCCTCCGGCGCGCTCTGCGATCCACCTTCCACATAGGGAAAGTGGTGGAGGAGGGCTACTTCTTTTGGCGAGAAAAAGCGCAGGCCCAAGTCCAGCAGCCGCTCTGGCGACTTGAATCCGTTCTCGACGACGTCCAGTTTCTTGGTTTGCAAGAGCGGGCCCGATCCAATGAGGTGCTTGGATCCATATGCCTTGGTGAACGTCGATGTCAGTGGGCTGGTGGCACGGACTATGTCGAACTCGAGGTTTTTGCGCTTGAGAATGTGCTTCTCAGGCAC